>PVKM010019597.1:0-24083 GCA_004027735.1 Carollia perspicillata
CCACAACACAGCCAAGTGGGTTGCCCCGCCCCCTGGCAAATACCTAAGGCTCCGCCCCTTACAACATAACAGCTGTGCCAATACAAAGAAACATGGCCCAAATGAAAGAACAGATCAAAACTCCAGAAAATGAACCAAACGATGAAGAAATAGCCAACCTATCAAATGCAGAGTTCAAAACACTAGTAATCAAGATGCTCACACAAATAGTTGAGTATGGTCGTAAAATAGAGGAAGAAATGAAGGCTATAAAAAGTGAAATAAAGAAAAATATACAAGGAACCAAGAGTGAAGGGATGAAAACCAGGACTCAAATCAACAATTTGGAGCAGAAAGAAGAAATAAACATTCAGCCAGAACAGAATGAAGAAACAAGAATTCAAAAAAATGACAAGAGGCTTAGGAATCTCTGGGACAATTTTAGAGGTTTCAACATCTGAATCATAGGGGTTCCAGAAGAAGAAGAAGAGCAAGAATTAAAAACTTACTTGAACAAATAGTGAAGGAGAACTTCCCCAATCTGGCAAAGGAAATACACTTCCAGGAAGTCCAGGAAGCTCACAGAGTCCCAAAGAAGTTAGACCCAAGGAAGCACACACCAACGCACATCATAATTACACTACCCAAGATAAAAATGAAGGAGAGAATCCTAGAAGCAGCAAGAGATAAGGGGACAGTCACCTACAAAGGAGTTCCCATCAGACTGTCAGCTGATTTCTCAAAGGAGACCTTACAGGCAAGAAGGGGCTGGAAAGAAGTATTCCAAGTCACGAAAGGCAAGGACCTACATCCAAGATTGGTCTATCCACCAAAGCTATCATTTAGAATGGAAGGGCAGATAAAGTGCTTCTCAGATAAGGTCAAGTTCAAGGAGTTCATCATCACCCAGTCCTTATTATATGAAATGTTAAAGGGACTTATCAAAGAAAAAGAAGAAGATCAAAACTATGAACAGTAAAATGATGACAGTCAACTATCAACAACTGAACCTAAAAATACAAAGACAAAACAAACTAAGCAAACAACAAAAACAGGAACAGAATCACAGAAATGGAGATTCCAATGGAGGGTTATCAGTGGGGATGGGGAGGGAGAGAATGAAGGGAAAAGATACCAGAAATAAGAAGCATAATTGATGGGTACAGAATGAACAGGGGGAGGTTAGGAATAGTGTAGGAAATGAAGAAGCCAAAAAACTTATATGTGCAACCCATGGACATGAACTAAGGCAGGTTGGAGGGGTGCTGGTGGGAGGACATATGCAGGCAGAGGGGGATAAAGAGAAAAAATGGGACTACTGTCCCATAATCAATAATATACTTTCAAAAAGAATAAACTAAAAAATGAATTAAAGACTTAAATGTTAGACTCAAAACCATTAAAATTTTAGAAGGAAACATAAGCAGTAAAATCTTCACCATTTCCCATGGCAATATTTTTTCTGATATATCTCCTTGGGCAAGGGAAACAAAAGAAAAAATAAATGGGACTACATCAAAAAAGTTTTTGCACAGCAAAGGAAACTTTTCACAGCAAAGGAAACTACCAAGTTCAAAAGGAAACCCACTGAATAGGAGAACAGTTTTGCTGATACATCTGATGAGGGGTTAATATCAAAAGTTTATAAAGAACTTACAAAACTCAACACCAAAAAACCCCAAACAATCCAATTTAAAAAATGGGCAAAGAACCTGAATAGACACTTCTCCAAAGAGGACACACAGGTGGCCAACAGACATATGAAAATATGGTCAACATCACGGATCACCAGAGAAATGCAAATTAAAACCACAATGAGGTAACCTCACACCTGTCATAATGACTATCATTAATAAATCAACAAACAACAAATGCTGGTGAGAATGTGAAGAAAGGGGAACCCTTTTGAACTGTTGGTAGCAAGGAAGACTGGTGTAGCCACTGTGGAAAGCACTATGGCGTTACCTCAAAAAATTAAAAATGTATGGAACTGCCTTCTGACTCAAAGATTCCACTTCTGGAAATGTATCCAAAGAAACTTAAAACACTAATTTCAAAGAATATATTCACCTCTATGTTCATCGAGGCATTATTTACTAGTGGCCAAGATTAGGAAGCAGCCCAAGTGTCCATCAGTAGATAAGTGGATAAAAAGAGCTGTGGTACATTACACAATGGAATACTACTCAGCCACAAAAAAGGAAGGAAATTTTAGCCTTTGAGACAGCATGGATAGACCTGAAGAGTATTATACTAAGTAAAACAACCCAGTCAGAGAAGACAAGTACCATATGATTTCACTCATATGTGGAATCTAATGTACAAAATGAACTAACAAGCAAAATAGAGACAGACTCATAGATGGAGAACAAGCTGACAGCTGATGGAATGGAGGAGGCTGGGGGGTTGTGTGGAGGGATTCAGCAAAAATGAAAAAAAGAGAAAGAACTCATGGACAGGGACAACAGTGCAGTAATTGTGGTGGGGTAGGAGGCTAGGGGGAGGTGGAGAAGGGTATGGGGGATGAATGGTGATGGGAGGAGACTTGACTTGGGGTGGCGAACACACAATACAGTGTACAGATGATGTGTTGTGGAACTGTGCACCTGAAAGCTGTATAATTTTAAGCAGCATCACCCCAATAAATTCAATGAAAAGGGAAAATAAATTTTTAAGCTAATAATTAAAAGAGAAATGTGCTTTGAAAAAGTATATTCTTAATGATAAAACATCCTAAACTTGACTCCATTTAAAAGAGAAACCGCAAATATGAAATTTGTGTGATTTTCCTTCTTCACCTGAAATCTGCTTTATGAAATACTGACTTTTTGAAAACTTTAAGGTCAGTCTGACTATATCCAGAATGTAAGATCCTGAAATATATAAGCCATTGCTATTAAGCACCAAGATATAAGTAGAAAGCTGGGTTACTATATAGTTGAAACCTAACTATCCATCATAAATACCTTCAATACATTTGAAATAGCAGGGTGGACAGGTTCTCTCACACTGAGGGTCATTTATGAAGCGATCAAAGCCTGTGGTAGGAAAAAAAGTATGAAGAGGGACAGGGCTTTATGGAATGAATACCTTTTCTGATTCTCAATATTTCTTATATTCTTTTACAACAAATTGCTTGGCTCTTGAAAACAGACTCATAAAAGAAGTGAAATATATTTTTCTATCCTGAATCTAAACTTTTTTTAATAGATAAAGTTGTAATGACCTTTTCCAAGCAATATGAGCCAACACTTCAAAAATTTCCATTGTTTCAAAGACACACATAACTCTGTGCATCTATATCTATCAACTGAATGGGAAAGGGAAACACATGAAAGTCATTTGAAAGACACCTCTCCTAGGAGTTATGCTTGGACGCTGGAAAAGCCCAATAATCCCCTTACCCTAGATAAATAGTTTTCCAAATGATTAGGGGACCCACAAGGGAGCAGAGCCAAGCACTTGAACATTTTAAGGGACTCTGTATTAGACATTGGGGAAAGAATCCAACATGCAGCTCCTCTACAGCCCAATGTCTCTGTGACACAACCCCACCTGGAGTGGAAAGGAATCGAAACAAAACAGTACCTTCAAGCAATTTACACACAATGCACATGGAATGTCTCCAAGATCAGAAAAATTTGAAGTTCATTCAGTATGGTTTTTATCCCTTTTTTTACAATAAATAAAATTTAGAAAAAAGAAACCACTTCTTGGTCACTCAAGATCAAAATTCCTCCTCCAGAAACTGCGAGTCATGAGTGATAGTAACTGTACATCATTTGGAATGTTTGGGGATTATTTTTTCCCTCCCAATAAGAAACTCACAGGGTCTACGGCCATACCACCCTGAACACACCCTATCTCGTCCAATCTCAGAAGCTAAGCAGGGTTGGGCCCATTTGGTATGTGGATGAGAGAAACTCACTGGACACACTTTTAAAAGTATCTTGGGAGCCCTACTCAGTTCTCCCACTAACAGCAAGCACATGGCATATGATCTGACTTAGCACTGTGTTACTTAACCCGGGATTTAAGGAAACCAATAATAGTTCAATAGGGTGATTATCAACCACAGAAGACAGTATTCTGGAACAGTAAAGAAATCACACAGAGATGGAAGACATGACTTGGGGTGGTGAAAACATATAATACAATATACACATGATGTATTCTACATTTGTACACCTGAAACCTATGTAATCTTATTAACCAATGTCACCCCCAATAAATTCAACAAAAAAAATTAATTTTAAAGGTCAGTATTATAGTATTTTTTAATCAGTTATGATACATTATGTTTGTCTGATATTTACTCTCATTAAAAATGGATCACTGACTTACACTAAAAACAGAAGAAATCACATACAGCATTTTTCTCATGGAGAAAATAAAAGTCTTTGCAGAAGATTAAATCACTTTCCCTAAGCAAGTCAAAATTCATAGTTTCATGGAGGAAGGAGATGGTATGGCATATTCTAGAAAGACCCTAGATCAAATCCTACCTTTCCTATTGACCCTGTACAAATTACTTAATCTGAGTCTCAGACTCATTATTCCTAAACTAGTAATGATAATAATACTTAACTCATAGGGTTGGTGAGATGCCTAAATGAGACAATGCATGCAAACCACTAAACCACTAAACATAGTGTCTAGCACACAGTAAGCATTCAATAAATGTTAGTTTAGCTATTGTTATTACTATGTTTTTAATTACCAAAATCAAGGAATGGAAAGTAAGACCCTAATGTTTCCTTCCTTAATGCTCCATGTTATTCTTTTCTTTTGCCTAAAAATTCCTTTCTTTCTTCTTTCCACCAAAAAAAAAAAAAAAACCCAAAACAAAAATCACCCTCTTTCTTCTGGGGAAGGCAAGTATTAGAGCCACACAGAACATTTTGAGAGTGTCCATTTTTCCCATCACTTTCTTAAGAACTAGATTGTTCTGTATATTTTCATTCTCTCCTTGCATCTTCCATCCTTGTTCTCAAGGGGTCAAATTAACAAGGGAATCAGCATTCTTGTTCCCTACTTGAAGAATAAGAGTCAGAATTCCCAGTCTAGAGATGCCCCTTTGGACAGCTGGGAGGCATCTCAAACCAACAGGCTAGAAAGAGCAGCCATTCATGGAACAAATAAGTGATTTGCATTTCCAAGGATGTGGGGAAACATATTAGTTATAATTAGCAAACATGCAGAGTCCCCATGACAGCTTCACTTTACAAACCCTTGAATGTTTGACAAGAAAAGGTCATGTTTTGTAAAATCCTCAAAAGGTCATTCAATAACAAATCACATGAATGAAATCGCAAGGGTTCAGGGAGGTTAACAGAAACACCACAGGCAGTAAAGTGCGTTTTCAAGGTAAACAAGGAAAGAGGGACAGCGGCCTTCCCTCAGCTCTGGAAGGGGAGAAACAGAAGCAATCTCTAATTTACCAAACACTGTAATTTCAAGACATTTTCTCTGTACTTGGTGGTTTAACACTGAATGTTATTTCTCATGTTCGGCTCACTTGGAGGATTATCAGGTAACAGCCCAGCAACATTTCAACAGTTCTTCAAAAGGTCTAGGCTGACCTTAGCCAGGCTTTCTGTTATGTATTTTATGTAATAAATCTCAGAAGTGGATTTCACTTAAAACAAATAGGTGGCTCCATACGTGGCATGCACACACACCAACCCCCACACCCCACCATGGAAGGTCCCCGTGTAGCACCCACCCCATTCGTCGTAACCCCCAAATCTGGAAACTTTAGCTCCAGAAGCCTTTTCTTCTGGCACTTTGACCTGTTCATGACCTCTTTCTTCCCAGGTCTATTTTCTTCTTCAATAACAGCCAGCCTCACATTTCTCAAGTCAGGAATAACAAAGGCTTGTTTATATAGGGTAATTTAGCTGCAGGATCAGTGGGGAGGCCAGAGAACGATGTTGCCTCTGATCCAGAGGTGGAAGGCACAATTCAGATGTGCAGAGCCCACAGGTGGAAGGGCTCCTTAGGGGCAGGGCCGCTGGGCCAGCTGCCTTCCAGAAAACACAGCCAAGGCACGGGGGGAGGGGTGGGAGTGGGGATCCTCTACCAACTGCCTCAGACTTGGGCACGTCCTTCACATGTGGGGTATTGGGTGTTAAGATTAAGAATGTTGTGCAAAGAACATGCTAGAACCTGAGAGGTTAAGCAGACACGTAGCACAGACCCCAGACTTCCTAGGCAGAAGAGTTACTCATCAGAGCCCTAGGAAAAAGCAGCAGCATCTTAAGGAAGAAGTGCAGGACAAGGAGTTGGCAGACCTAATACCTGGCTTGCTCAGTCACCTTGAGCAGATTCATTTGACTTTTCTGGGTCTCATTTTTCCCATTTGTAAATTGGGGTAGTACATCTTCTTACTTGCTTCCAAAGCTAAAGTAAGGATAAAACAAAATAAGAAATAACTAGAGAAAGGCATGTGTTGTTTTACACCATCAAGGACTTGCAGTAGAAGTCCTGACTCTCTCCGCCACTCATTTCTACATCCTACTTCGCCTCAGAAACAACCACTGAGAAACCACTCTCTAGAGTCCTGCTCTGCCCACTGTCGTAGCCATGTGTGGCATGTAAATTTAAGTTTTAAGTAAAAATTACATAAACTTTAAAATTCAGTTCCTAGGTCACAGTAGACACATCTCAAGTGCTCAATAACTACATGTGACTAGTGGCTTCCGTATTGAACAGATACAGAAACAGATACAGAAAATTTCCATCACTGCAGAAAATTTTATGGGGCAGCACACTTAGACCTACCTGCTTTAGGTGGGGGACAGACATGCCAATCTTTTCTCTGCCACCACCCTACCCTCTCCATGGACAGCTGACTTTGTCTCAGCCTCCTACATCCCATATTCACTCTAAGACCATCCACCAGATACAGCCCTGACTGATCGTTCAAGCATGTACCTCTCACCCTTACATTTACCTGCCGACCATAAAGCCCCACCAGTTTGGTGAATGTTTGATCAGAATGACGATCAGAAACAGGACACCTCACTTTGTCTTCCTTGCCAACTATTTTAGCTTATTTGCCACGAGTACAGGGTATAATTAATATCACACAGGAGCCAGCGTTGTCATTTTTCAAATCATTTCCCTGGAAATGTTCTACACCTCTTAATGGCCCTGCTAATGCTGTAGCTGTCATGTTTTGGACAGCTGCACTTTTACAAGACAAACTCTGCAGCGCCAGGAGCCTCTCTGCAGACTTTTTAGCTCAGAGGCTCAGAGGCTGTGAACGCCAGCGGTAATGGCTAGATGGAAATCTTTGATTAATTTTTCTACCTCTTGGTGCTGACTGCTTCTCAAGTGTCACCTTCCCAGCTTCCATCTCCAGCCACCTCATCCCTTCATGCCCTCTACCCTTGATACCCACCCCCACCTCCTCTCCTCTATGCAACCTGATGGACAGGGGATGAGTGAAATAGGACGGAGTCATACAACTGATTAAAGCCAGGACACTCTGCCCCGAGGTACAAAGGTTTAAACATCAGGATGGAAGCCAGGCCTCCTTGCTAAATGTCCACACGCTGAAAAAGTAGGGCCCTTTATACCTATTTAACTTTATTTCAGAAATAAGCTTACTCTGCTTTGGCTGGTGTGGCTCAGTAGGTTGAGCAACGGCCTACAAATCAAAGGGTCGCCAGTCCGATTCACAATCCAGGGCACATACCTGGGTTGCAGGCCAGGTCCCCAGTAGGAGGTGCACAAGAGGCAACCATACATTGATGTTTCTCTCTCTTTCTCCCTCCCTTCCCCTCTCTAAAAATAAATAAAATCTTAAAAAAAAAGAAATATGCTTACTCCTCCCAGATAACTTGTAGCAAACTGTCCAAATTTTTCAACATATTGAGTATGTATGAGAAAGACTGGGAAGGGAGAAGGACGACGAAAAGAGGGTTACATCTGAAGGGGCCCAGAGCTATAAACAAGGCAAATAAGAACAATCTGAGCCACACCAAGTATTCACTAAGTACTCACTAAGGGCCCTGAATGAAGACACTTTTAAAAGTGATGGAGAAAATCACCAGAGTGTTTTAGGTAGTAACAGTGTTTGGCTACTGCTTTTAATTGGTGAAATTTTTTTCTTTAAATAATCAGTTGAAAGTAAAGGAGATTGTTTGAGTTGGATGTCATAGTTAATTCTGCCCAGAAAATAGAACTACCTCGTCCAACCCTGTCCAGAAAAGTCCTCTCTGCTGAGGCCTTCCGTTTTAAAGGGAGCTAATGCAAGATCTGTCTGAAAAGGGAGCTGAAAGCCGTGCTAGGGAACATGGCTCTCTTTTTCAGGCTAAATAGAAATGTTGACTCACTGCTCCTTTAATACTGTGTTTATTAGTGATCTGTAGCCCATGGAGAGATGAACACACAACTTCCTCTCACGCTGTGTCTGCAAAATGCTACAGAAAGTTGGACTCATCAGTGAAGCAGCAGGTCCCTTGGTTGAAACCAGCCTGGCCAGAAAAGTGACATGAACAGGATGCTGCTAAACATGCACAATTCAAAAATACACACTGAATTCTCTTCTGCATGATTTGCTGCCATTTAAAAGACAATAAACAGCAACTTCGGATTGCTAACAACGTGTCATTTAAGGTTTGCTGTTGCTCAACATCAAGAAAAATCAATGCCGGCTCTACAGGGGCAGCACACCCCAAGAACTGAGCTCCATTTCAGGTCTGTTTGAACTCATTTCCTTTCTCCATGGCTGCCCCCTTGTACTCCCCCTCAGGCGTCCCCTCGCAGCAGGCTGACAGCTTGACACATTGACAGCTCGCACTGAATGACAACTGATTTGTACAAATTTCAAGCCTTATAAATCTACCTGTCACAACAACAACATAAAAGCGCCCAGGCCCAGCAGGTAATTCAGAAAAAGCTTCCCTTGACAGCACTTTCTGAAAAGCAATGGCGTGCCTCCTGCCAAAAATTTCAACTATCATCCTTGTATAACTTTGAATAAAAATTCAGGGCCCATTTTCTTGCCAACAGGCTACCAATCGTCTTATTTAAAGATTAAAAAGAGTGAACGGGAGAGAGGAGGGAAAAAAATATCCACACAATTTCATCTTATACTGATATGAAAGTAGCACCACCTGCTACGCAAGGATTACCACGCCGTTTTTCTCTCCGGTGCTCAGAAGGAGTAAATGAGTGAGGCTTTTTACGGTATTTAAACAATATCCCAGATCCCAGGGGCTGCACCTCCCAGGACCCTCCCCGCTCACCTGGGGCCAGTCCCGCTGCCAGAGCAAGGTGGTTTGACTGGCGGGGAGCTGGGAGGCAGGGGTCTGGAGTCACTGGCTGTTGTTTTAAGTAAAAGCACTCCACGATTTCTCTGAGACAAAGGACCTTCACATGTCCAGAGCCCCTCTCTTCACCACTTTTCTTACTAAAATAATCAAGCTATGCCAAGGTAAACCTTTATCAAAATATTATTTCATCAGTGCATCTTTATTATAAAATTAACTGAAACTGAGAATCTGAACTTGATTTTTAGGCATGGTTTTATAATTACAATTATAACACAGAAGAAAAACATTTTCTGGCAAAATAAGGTACTTAAAAGTAGAGAGAGGAACAGACAGACACTGAGCACATGAGCATTTAAACAGGAAAAAGCAGTTTACAAAAAGTAATTTATCTTGATTGCTACTATTAGCCTTTCTGATTCTATTCAACAAAGAGAAAGGTAGAGCTGAAAAGAGGATGGGATAATTTCTCATGTTCTCATTCGCTCATGCAAAATCTCTCAGTAGACTCATAGATGCGAAACCAACTTGGTCTTGCCTTTGTGGATTTGTCGTAAGTGCCTGTGGAATGGAGATGCTGAGGAGACTCCCAAGAAGAAGACACATGTCCAAAAATGAGGGCTGAGTGAGTACCCATCCAATTGGCTGAACTCAGAAGCGACGATGGTGCCACCACCAAAGCATCCTGTCACAGGGCAAGCTGCTCCTTCTCTTCAACAGGGGCCATCAAATGTAACTGAAGAGCAGATACTGAATGGACATTTTGGTTCCAAGTCCTGGCTTTCCCACTCAGGAGTCACGTAGCTTTGGACCAGTTATGTTGACCCTTCCTGGGCTTCAGTTTCGCCGTCTCTACAACAGGTACCATAATTGTATCTCCCGCAGAATGAAAATTAAATGCCTATAAAGAGTTTTCTTCATAGTAAAGAATGTGTTTATTAATTCATTCACATAGACGGACAAACGTATAAAAACATTTAAAAGTGATAAGTGGTATAGAGAAAAAAACAGATGATCATATCATTAGTATTATTAGTACTCTCTTCAAGATGCCAGATATATAATTACTTTTCTCCCATGCAGTGTAAACTTCCAATGTAGATTTTTAAAAAATAGGAAATCATACCCTTGAAAATGTAACTCATTTAGCAAAAACATGCAGATAAGAGATCAATGTAGCCAGAAAATTTCTTTACAATCTGATCTTTTATAAATTCTTTGTCTACTCTTTTAACTTCCTTCTTCATTAGCTTCTGACTAATGAAACCGTCCAGGGTTTGCTGCAAAAATATATATAATTCAGAAGCACACAATGTGCACTGTCTTCACACCATTTATCACTTGGAAATACTATGAATATGTGAATTACAAGGGGAGATAAACAACACAGGCACACGCAATACATATACAAATATGTAAACACACATAAATATATGAAGAAAGGGACTATTTTGGCCCCAAAGTATAGCTGATGCATTAGCTGGCTAATCTTGAGGCTGAGATCAGAGAACAGAACGGAATGTTGCAATTTGCGATTTGCTATAAAGCCCACCGTCAGCATCAGCTGAACCCTAAAATATAACTAAGATTAAAATTATCTAAACTACAGGAACTGATATCCACTTTATAACATTCTTGGTATTGCCCTTCTCAATTTGATTAATGTCAAGACCGACAAGAGCTAACTGAACTTCAGATGCCAACAGGGAACAACAATCAGCAAATCCATTATTTGGTAATTATTTGTACAATCAAGAGCAAGTGTTTTGATTATGAGCCATTAGTGGCCATTAGTAAATAAAATTGGGTTTGAATTTTACAAACATGTTTAAATTTCAAAAGATTTATAAATTATGCAAAGAAGCCAAAATCAAAGTAAATTTTATGTAGTAAAATAATTGATAAACCATAAAGCAAAACAACTATATGTCAAATTTTTATAGAGATGGAGAAAAATCCAAACTACCACCCACAAATTTGGTATGAGAATGATATATTACATTAACTAAACCAGCCTTCTATTTCCCCCTTTCATCAACTGTAAAGTGAACATAGAACAGGTGGGTCATGGACAGGAAAAAACAAGATAGCTCAGTTAAAGTTCATTTTCAAACCCATAGCCACCCACAGTTAGTAAACTAGATTATTCCTGTGTTAACCCTTCTCTTCTCAACAACACATGTTTGGCCTAACAAAATGACTAATAATACTTTTGTTTACTATTGTCTTCCTGACATCAATCACCAAGAGTTAGCAAACACTGTCTCATATATGCTCGGATCCCCCCTGCTATGATCAATTAAATAACAGACCACTCAGTGGAGAGCTGCAGGACTGGCAAAGGCAAAATCAAGTACAGTGCTTGCTACCCAGATAAGTCACCCATTGGCCCACCGCGAGTTTGCACAGGAAAAAATAGTTAGGAAACTTCAGATGCAAACCAGATGGTGTCTTTTGTGCCTTTCATAATTATGTGTTGTGACTACTTGTTTCCCATACTGTAAAAAAGAGCAGTGCTTTCAACCTGTGGGTCTTTGGTGCCTACATAGGTTTTTTTGGTTTTGTTTTCTTTTCCTTTTCGTAAGAGGCTCCTCACTTTGCTTCTTGTTTTCTCCATCCCAATAAGGGTCAACCTTGGAATCTCACAATGTCATCCGCCCATCAGTCAATAGTCCATGCAAGCTGGAAGCCTTTAAACCAAAAAGTGGTATTTCCTTGCAACCTAGAAGAAAGCACCAACTACCACTCACTAAAAAAATCCCGTGGCCTTTGAGCAGCCTCCCTGTGTGCCAGACCTATGCTGCTCTGGTGCAGGAGCGTTCTGCAATGCCCATCAACAGGTGTGCCCGTGGTGACCAAAGGCTAAATTTCCCATCCTTCAACCTACAACGCTTTAGAAAGAGTGAGTTTCTACTGCCCGTGGATTCCTGTCTACATTTGCTGGAACAATAGAACCAACCTCACCAATCTTTACCAAAGAACAAATGGTCACAAAGACAATTACCTGGCACCTGAGATCATCTGAGATGCACACATGAGTCACATGGCCTCCTCAGCTCCACTTACAGAAAAAGTCCAGTGTGTGAACCCATAAGCTACTTAATCAGGAGCCACCCGCTCAGTCTGAAGGCCACCAAGAGAACAGGCACGGCTTCTCTGGCGCCCCCCAGGGGAAAAATGGAAAGGCTGGCCAGGAAATAAAGGCAAGGGGATCCACACATCCTCTGTCTTGAACTTCCACGGAATCTGTAAATTTTTACCACTTAGGACAAATCATGTTATTTGTAACTGTCAGAGGAAGGAAAATCTGTAATTGTTAAGGGGGATGAAGCCTGTGCAAATTCTTTCCCGTGCAAAGTGAACAGTCAATCACTTTTATAAGGACAGCAACAACTGAAACTATCCATTCGTATACTTTCCTTTAGTCAACAATATTACCTTTAGTAATCTGGGGAATGTGCATCTATAAATTACAGAAAGTGTTATTGCATTGCTGAATAAACAGCAACATTTCCATCAGCAGCAGCGGTGGCAGCCCCACAAAGGTATAACAAACAGACTCAATCATTTTCTTGTCAAGCTTTGCAATGACTGCAGAGTTTACTGCTGGAGATAATGTTGCTTTCCTCAGCATTGTGCGCCAAACTGCAAACTGCTTATTAAAACAAAACCTCTTTTTCGGAGCAGCATGAGTTGGATAATCACTTATTGCACTCAAGAAAAAACAGGTTTGGTGCCCAGAGGAGGTTAGCGATCAGGCATATGTGTTAACATTTGGTTGTTAAAAACTGGTTAAAAAATAAATTATCTGACATTGGGTTGGGGGATGGAAGAAGTTAACCTATTAACATCACCACCCCCATGTTAACTATTTCCCTCGTGATGTCATTTAGTTTTTGGATGTGTTTCAAAGTACTGAGCTGGAGTGCCTGATGGAAGCTTTGGGGTGGGGGCTGGGAGGAGGAGGAAAGGTGAAGATGATTATGAAAGGAAACCAGAAATGAAATGCAGCCTGCTGACGAAACGAAGGCTTCATGGCAAGGAATCTCCGGGAGGAAGTGTATTCCAGGGGCAGGAGAGACGACTAAGGAAAGGGGCAGGAGGGAAGCTGGTAAACTTTAAGAACTAGGCATTTGTGACTAAACTATTTCTGAAGACAGCACCTGCTATTACTCTCTGAAGAAATCCCTTGACATAACTAAGCCAGTGATAGCACTGAAAAACCATCCTCAATTTTCCCTCGCTTAAAATAGATTGACAGCCATTTTAGTGAGCCTGAGGAACAGGTACACTGAGCCGGAGCTCGGGAGGCCCTGCTGTGTCAGGAGAGCTGCTCTGTGAGGAAACCATTATTTCTGACTATGGAATTGCTGTCCCCATACTCCTCCATGGTTTGTTTTTTTTTTTCCATGCCCATTAAAGATGAGCTGATATCAGAGCAGATACACCCTCTCCCCTTGGCCCACCTTTCCTCTGACTCGATGCATCCTATCATCTGTGGACCAAGGTATCAGCTGTGGAAGAGGAAAGCCTATATACTTTGGCTGTCCTTATCAGAACAGGAAATGAGACTTTGAAGACTTTATTATAACTTTAGGCAGCATCTGAGCTTTGACTCCTTCCACTGCTCTAAAATGAGAATGAGCCCTGACTGGTGTAGCTCAGTGGATTGAGCATGGGCCTGTGAAGCAAAGGGTCGCTGGTTCGATTCCCAGTCAGGGCACATGCCTGGGTTGCAGGCCAGGTCCCTGGTAGGGGACACATAAGAGGCAATCACACATTGATGTTTCTCTCCCACTCTTTCTCCTCCCCATCCCCTCTCTCTAAAAATAAATAAATAAATATATTTAAAAAAATAAAATAAAATGAGAATGAGTCGAAAAAGAAAAAGAAAAACGACACAGTTGTAGAGTGGAAGGGCAACTCCAGTGTCTGTCACCTAACACAGGTCAGCACCATGCCACATTCCTGGGTGGGTCGGTCAGTCCCAAGCTCTCACCACAACTCCCCCTGCTGAAAACCTGCAGAACCATGAGCTGTTTCCACCCACCTCATTCCTCTTCGCCACCTTAGGGCTTGATATCATTGCACTCCCTCTCCCTGGAAAGCTTTTTCGTCCTTTGCTCGGTCCATTATTCACTTCATCAGTCACTCTCTCGGAGAAAGGCCTTCCCTTACTGCTCAACCTAAACCAGCCCCCCTACAATCCCATGCCATCTGCCCTGCTTTACTTTTGACTTTCATTTAAATCGCCACCTCTACCTGAGATTATATCATTTATGAATGTTTATTCCTATAGTCTCCTGCGTTTATAGTTTGCCTCCATCAGGAGAAGATGAACTCCACACCGGCAAGGACTTTATTTTATTCAGAACAATATCCCCAGCACCAAGAATAGGGCCCAGCACCCAACAGGTACTCAACAAATATTTGATAAATTACTTTAAAACTATTCTGTAATTGCAGAGAAAACAGCCTTATGTATCAGAGACCTCCGTCAGATTCAAACAACAGTTTCTGAGTGCAAACAGTGAGTCCCTATCATGAGAAAGACTATGGAGAATCTTTTTTACAAGATGATAAATACAATTTCATAAAAATCAACTACATATAAAGCAAAATGTTTTCATGACAAAACAGAAAATAAAGCTAAAAAAAGATAAAAGGAAATCAGAAAGCAACCAAAAAACACTGGGAAAATGCAACTCTATCACAGAAAATGGACTGATCAGATACAAACAAGGCACACACAAGCATATGCAAAATGAAACACACACATGAAAACACTCATGCACACACAGAGAGCTAAAAAGCACACATAAAAAAGATAAAAATCTAATAGAAAAAAATGGACAAAGCATACAAAAACACAGTTCACAGAAAAGGAAACACAAATGACTCAAATATATAACAGGACACTTAACCTCATTCATAATGAGAGAAAGGCAAATTAAAATACTGACAAGCTTCTTTTTACCTACCAGACTGGCAACAATCCAAAAGTTTAATAACACACTCCATTGGTGAGGCTGTGGGAAAACAGGCATGCGCCTAACGCTGCTAGTGAGGTGTAAACTAGTTTAACTCTTAATGAGTGCAATTTGGCAATATCTGTCAAAATCACAAATGCATTTGCCCTTTGATCCAGCAAGTCTATTTCTGGGGGAAAGTATATATATATAAAATCTGTGAATAAATATATATATATAATCTGCAAACATTCAAAAATGATAGTTTATGGCCATTGATTATAGCTCTGTAACAGTGAAAGGGCACAAGCACTATGTCCATCAGTAGGTAATTGGATAAACAAATTATGAATTTATACAATGGAATACTATGTACCTATAAAATATTATATTAGTGAAAAAGCTATGCAGTGATATGGAAAATAATTTTTGTTAAATGATAAAAACCAAAGGGCAAAATAATATGAATAGAATGTTATGTTTTATATAAATGGGAAAGGAATAACACATATAGTAAGTCTTCACTTAACGTTGTCAATAGGTTCTTAGAACTGCGGCAAAATGACATATAATGAAATCAGTTTTACTGTAGGCTAATTGATATAAACAAGACTTAAGTTCCTATGACATCTCATCAGTGGTATCATGAAACAAAATGAAATGAAGCAATGTTATTCCAGGTTATAGATACAAAATTTTGAAAACCATGAAAAAGTATAAATATAACCAAATACAATTACTTTTGGGGTGAGAACTGGAAAAGATAAGGAATGATATGGGAGGAAAACTTTTCATAATCTTTCATATTTCTTAAGTTTCAAATCATATGGGAGTATTATCTATTCAGAAATTAAAATTAATTAAAAAAAAAAACAAACCTCCATTCACAGAGTGTTAGAGCATTTTAAAAGTCAAAAAGCACAACTTAGCTTGGGAAAGAAAGATCCTAAGTGGGAAAGAACTCACGTGGACTGGGCAGGAAAAGCAGAGATGAAAAGTTTCTAGGCATTTTGGCCTTGAATTGACCAACAGATTACTATAACACACAACTCAGCACACATTTGACAAAAAAGACTGCAGCTCCAGTTGGTCCATTTTCTTTCTTTGGTCATTCCTTCACTTTCTGGATATTATGGTAGCACATTCCCAGTCCTGACTCTGCCATGTCTCCAGTCCTCACTGTGATGTCTTGCTGAACTCCCTCCTCCTCCCAGCCCCAGCCCTCTGTTCTGCCTTGCCAATAAATCTTCTCACTTTACCCCTCTAATACCCCACAACCCACTGTTAACCCCACTCAATCTTCCATCTCTCAGATCCTGCTGGGTTCACAGCAAGTGTCCAGACCAGTAACACGGTACTACCTGGAGATTATCAGAGAATAAAAGAAGATAAAAGGAAAACAGTATCTAGTTTCACTAAGAAAACATAAGCCAGTATCCTTTATCATTTCTCTTTATCCAGCACTCGGTAGTACACAAAGAGGCCTTAGAGACAAGGCTTTGGGGGTTGTAGAAGAGATAGCCAGCACGCATTGCCTCTTTTAAGGATTCCACTTCAGCCCACTGCCCCGATAAAGTGTACCAGGGGAACACTTTCACTCACAGCCCCGGCTGACGGGGCATACATGGGCACTCAGTTAAGAGTGGCCACCTACAGGGGCCAGCAAGCTCTCATGTTAGGTAGGAGCTCAGTTCTGTCACTCAAAGTTTCCGATGTTGGATTCCTCCCTGCTTCAGGTTATCGTAAGACTTGACCAGTATGTCATCAATGGTCTTGGTCATGGAGTTTCTCACAGAACCATCAACAGAAGACTGTGGTTTACTATTAGACATTCTAAAGAAACGCCACTTGATGTATTCATTTTACATAACACAACCCATTTTGAATAAAGCCTTGGTAACTATATATGTAATTAGTGAAGTGTTTTTAAATGTGTAAGTCTAAATAAAGACTTCAATTTAAAGTAACAATGTATCATCTTGGTATATTATTTGTCTTCAGGGACTTCTAAAATACACAATGTGTTCCCTTAAACAGAAAAAAATACAAGCCTGGATATTATATTTCTAACATTCTTTACAAACCATTATCAAAAGCCACTATGAATGTAAATTTCTGTTTAGCCTATATGCATCCTGCCCCAAGTTCTATAGCACTGGAATCCAAATGAACAAAACTTCATCATAGGTGAAAAATAAATCTTGACAAGTATGTGATACAACTAAAACTTTCATACTCTGCTGATGGAAGTACAAGTCGGCACCACCACTTTGGAAATCTGTTAGGCAGTACACAACAATGAACAACACGTACATGTCCATCCCTCAGTGTGTATCCAACAGAAAGGGGAATGCATGTTCACCAAGAGCCAGACAAGAATGCTCATAGCAGTACCATTCATAATAACCAGAAATGACTAGGAAACAATCCAAATGTCCATCAAAAGTAGGAGAGCTTTTTAAAAATTTGGCACATCCATATAGCTGAATGCTATATAGCAATAAATACATGAATCATTGCTACATCAATATGAATTATATCTCACAGATATATATCATTGAGCAAATAAAGCCAAAAACAGAAGAGGAAATACTATAGAACTCCATTTACGAAAAGGTGTAAGACAGGCAAACTCCATCTCTGCTGTCAGGGGACAGGATAGTAGTCAGTTCCCTTTGTTAGAGGAAGGGGTTCCAATAGTAAAGAGCTTCTGGTTCTGGGTGTGAGCAATATTCTTTATCCTGATCTGAATGCTGAATGCACTGATGTGCTCACTTTGTGATAATTAATAATCAAGCTGGGCACTTAGGATATGTGCACTTTTTGTATGTTATACATCAAGAAAACATTTATTTAAAAATATTTAGGAAAAAAAAATGCCTGCAATTACTCTTCAAAGAGTCAAGTAACTGAACTGCTGCCTCAAAATTAGAAGGACCCTTAATTCCTATCATTAGCTCCTGACGTGTCCAAATGATTCTTTGGCTACTTGTTGATAACAGAATCAAAAGGCACTAATCTCATTATCGCCTGTCAGCAGGCGCTGTCAGAATGCTGCTGGCCATTAGTCACCCACTGCTGCCATCAGTCCGAGACTTGCAAAGCACCCAAAAGGAGACACAGAATATTACTTGAGTTCTTCTCTTGTCTCACCTTTCAGCAACCTCAAGCCAAATCCTTCACACCCGAACCCCCAGGATCCCATCTCCAAGAGGCCACCCCGAACCTCTCTAGCCAACACAGAACTCCAATTTTCTAAACAAAATTCCTGCACTTGTTCATGCACCCATCCATCTATCCACACATCCATCTAAACATTTCTTGAGAACTCACCCATGTACCAGGCTCTGTGCTCAAGATACAAAATTTAGTAAAGCGTATTTCCTTTCCTTGAGGTGCCCACAGTATGTTATGTAAAACAGACACGAAAACAGGATTATAATGATAGACACATATACAGAGAAAATTAGGAACATGAGAGAAGTAATGGAAAGCCAGTTTGAGGCAGCGGTAGGGGGAGGATGGAGGAGGTTTCACATAAATATGCTTTAAAGAATGAGTGGAAGTTGGCCAGTCATGAAGATGAAGATACATCCTAAAAGAGGGCATCTCATGAATAAAGATACAGAAACAATAAAATGTCTGCTGTGGAGATGTGGGTGCTGGCATCTGGGAAACTACAGGCAGTCCCATAGGATCAGAGAGTAAAATTTGGGGAAGAGGAGGCAAAGGGAGAGAAGACCACAAAGGTCTTTGCAAACCATGTGAAACACAAATTAACTTTGGGCCAGAGAAGAGCAGTTACTATGGGTAGTGAGCAGGGGAGAGACAGGGTCAAGTTTATCATTAAGGAACTGTGTGGGAAGTGGAATGGAGAGAGAAAGAGGCAGGGAGATGTCATCATAGATGCGCTTGGACCAAAACACTTGGAGTAGGGCTATGAATGAGAAAAATTCAAGAAATGTTTAGGTGCTAAAATCAGATAAACTTAGTGACTAATTTGGTGTGGTGTGAGAGTGAGGCTGGAGAAAGAAAAGTTGATGAGAACTGATGGACTGATGACAGCAATTGAAAGAATACAACAGGAAGAGGAGGTTGGGTGGACAGAGCGAAGGTGAAGAGGTTGGCGTTGGAGGCATTAAATGTGAGGTGCCTGGAGAAGCTCAGGGAATGTGTTCAGCACGAGAGCTAAACACCTGCATCTGGCAGGAAGGAGCTTTGGTTAAAGGTAGAGATGAACCCATCGGCACATAGTAGAAACCGAAACCCTAGAGTGTATGGAATCACAGAGTGCACGTGGTGTACAAGCAGAGAACTGCGGACTCTGGGTGACACAAACATTATGAAAGGAGTGCAGGAAGAAGGGTCTATGAAGAGGATAGAAGAAGACAGAAGAGGAACGGGCAGAAAGGTCACTCGCTGAATCAGAAAAGTGTGATACTTATCAATGCCATGGCAGTGAAGAGTTTTAAAATATTAGTGATGAATTGGTACTCCCAAATGTAGAAATCCAGGAAGTCACTGAAGGCTTCAATGACAGATTTGCTTCCAACAACATGGTTGAAGAGGCTGGTAGCAACCCACATCACAACCCTCTTAAAGAAATCTGGATGAAAGAACCTGCCCCTAAAATTTCAATACACAGTAGAGCTTGGGGGTGGGGGGGACAGAAAAACTGCCAAGCAAGACAACAAAGACTAAAATCCAAGCCTACACCACAGGCATCTATGACAATATCAGACCTGGATATAAACCCTAGGATTCAGGTGTTTAATACCCTCAAAGGGATAGGACTTGTTGCTTTGGCCCACACAACATAGAGAACTGGAACTAAGAGTTCTACATAAAGCTGAATATCTAGGGACTGATATCTATCTATCTATCTATCTATCTATCTATCTATCTATCTATCTATCTACCTACCTACCTACCTACCTACCTATCCATCCATCCATCCATCCATCCATCCATCCATCCATCCATATCAAGGGGACAGAGAAACTTTATCTACCAGCACAGGGTGCGTGCTATTTCTCAGGACTCTGGGCAGAAAAAAAAGTCCCATGCAAGAAACTACAATTCCAAGCCCATACTACCCAAAGTGAAGAATAACAGTATTTCAAATCCAAGCTGAAAGACTGGTACTAGAAACCTCTGTTTTTCCAAAACAGTGCTCCTTCCATAACCTAGGACCCAAGTGACAACCCTTGATAGATATAGATCACAGTGAAAAGAAAATTATGAAAAAACAAGTAAACAAATAATTATGAGGGAGATTCAGCCAATCATAAGTGGGAGAATGGGAAGCTATAAAAACTATGGAAGGCCATAAAATAAGAATTCAAAAGGTATAAAAGCCATTATTAAATAAGAAGACACTGTGAGAAAAAATATTTAGTGCTCAAAATTAAAATTTCATGTATGATCCCAATAGATTATCAGATAAAAATTAAAAGAGAATTTGTGAAATATAAGATAAATATTAAAAATTGTCCAAAATTCAACATGGGGTAGTAAAGAAATGACTATATGAAATGAAAGACACGTGGCAAGTGGGATAGAATCAGATCCATGATATAATCTAATAGGAATTCCAGAAGAAATGAAGAGGAAAAAAATGGGGAGAAGGCAACAAACAAACAAACAAACAAAAATAATAGCTAAGGATTTTCTAGAACTGGAAAAAAAATAAGTACATGAAATATTACTCTGAGTCCTGAGTCACTGAGTGCTAAGGATTTTAAATAAAATAAAACTACACATTGATTACTTGGTATTACTATAAAAACTCTCACCACAAGAAGAAAAATCTTTAAAACAAGAGAGGAAAAGAATTATGCTCAAAGAAATAAAAGATTTAGAGCAGACCTCTCACAACCAACAGTAAATTACAGAAGACAATGAAATCTCTATCCATCTGCTTGGGCTACCATAACAAAATATCATAGTCTGAGGTGGTTTAAGCAACAGACATTTATTTTCGCACAGTTCTGGAAGCTAGAAGATCATGATCAACGTGCTGGAAAATCTGGTTTCTTTTGACAACTCTCTTTCTGGCTTATAAGGCTGCCTTCTCACTGTGTGCTCACAGGGCTTTTCTTCTGGACTCATGCAGAAAGAGAGATAGAGACAGGCCTGGCATCTCTTCCTCTTCTTACAAGGACACCAGTTCTATCCAATTAAGGTCCTACTCTTATGACCTCATTGAACTTAATTCCTCCCTAAAGGTTCTGTCTCTAAATAGTCACATTGGAAGTCAGGTCTTCAACATACAAATTTAGAAAGGAGGATGAGGACAAAATTCAGTTTATAACAACATCTTCAAAGTGCTGAGAGAAAAATAACTATCAGCTAGAATTCTATACCCAGATAAACTATATTTGTCCTTCGGGGTAATGCCAAACTAAAGATATTTTCAGAAAAAGTGAGAAAACTCCTCCACCTAAACTATCACTGAGCCCTGGCTGGTGTGGCTCAGTGAACTGAGTGCCAGCCTTCAAACCAAAATGTCGCTGGTTCAATTCCCAGTCAGGGTGCATGCCTGGGTTGTGAGCCAGGTCCCCAGTTGGGGGTGGGCAAAAGGCAACGTATCAATGTATCTCTTGCACATCGGTGTTTCCCTCCCTCTCTTCTTCTCTCTCTAAAAATAAATAAGTAAAATCTTTTTTAAAAAAATTAAACTATCATTGAAATATCTATTAAACTTAGTGGTACACTAACTGAAACTAGAAGGAAAGAGTGAGCAGAAGAAACAATAAATCAACTAAACTGATAAAATATTCACTTAACAAATATTGATTAAGCACTCTAATTCTATGTGCCAGGGCCGGTTCTATTTGATGGGGATGTTAACAATAAATAAAATGAAACCCCTTATTTGTGAATATAATCTGGTAGACAGTGGTAAGTGCACTGAAGAAAAATAAAGCAGGAAAAGAGGATGGGGGTAAAGATGGGGGTTCTATTCTATATTGTTAAATCTAAATATGCACTGATTAAAAAGAATAATACTAGTGAATTATGAGGCTTTAAAAATAAAGATAACTTCCTTGTAAACAGAGGCAACAAGGATCATTTGGTTGAGACAGGTTTAGGAGGCTCAGAAGTTAGTGCTGGGAACCACAGTCAAGTTTCAAGGCTCTTTCCACATTTCCCCTCTACCACCCTCAGTATGCCAGCTTATCCCCAGACTATCAGACACCACGGGAGTAAGATAACTAGAATTACAAAAGTTCTCATGTAGACTCAGCAGAATCGAGTGGAAGAAGAAGGACCATCTCATACTCTCATGTATCTCTTCTTAAGAGCAAAGACACCTTTCCCTGAAGCCTCTTGGCAGATTTTTCCTGTGCTCATTGGCACAGGCAGTATCCATGCCCATCACAGTAAACCAATCATAAACAAGGGAAATAGGATCCCAATATTGGTCTTAAAACAACCCATATTTAACCCCTGGAGCCGGGTGTAGGTAACATGGAGAAGGACAGACACCTAGACAAAATCCCAGCTTTTCTGGCGAGGAAGAAAGCAATGTCTACTGGGAAGACCACCAACAATGTTTGCCCACCTGTCATTTACCTCAAAACTCATCATACAGTGGTAACTATGTGACACTGTGAACACACCTCCACACAACATGGCAGAACATAACCATAGAAATTTTAAAAACAGTACCTTATGTTAATCTAATTCTCTTACAGGTCCAACCACTTTAACAAAAGCCCATAGCATGTACTCAGGAGTCACTTGTATGTTAACCAATCTACATCTTTTTATTGTGCTAATTCAACAACCAAACTATAAGGACAACAAGACCATCCAACTACCCCCCAAATCAATCCCTAAAGATGGTGGCTCAGAATACTTCCCATACAGTAGTCCAAACCATGGTCAATTTATGTAGCTATTTAAAGCTTCCCAGACGCTCGCAAAAAAAATGCTCTCTCTTCAAGCTACATAGACACTTCTTAGGTGAGATGTCAAAAAAACATGCCTTTGACTCAAGACCATTTCCAAATTATTTCAACATTATCAGTTTGAAAAAAACACTGTGGAAATGGCTGGCTAGACTGGGTTAAATGCTTTCATTTCTATAAGAAACTGAAATTGTTATGGATTTTTAGAGCCAAAAGGAACTTCTCAGAGACTATTTCATAGGACTCCCTCATTTCACACATAAGACTTTATGCAAGTCAGTAGCACCAAAGCTGGCAATTTGACAAAATATTTAATCCAAGAGAAACCTTTTAAATATCTTTGTTATCACACCGTCCTAGGAACAGAGTATACATTAATTCAGCCCTTCCCAAAGAGCCCTTTTGCTCTTTGTAGCAAAGTCACAGACCCATATTTACATCCAATTTCCGTTGTTCCTGGGGCCCCTGAAGTTTATCTAGGGACCCTAGGATTAAAATCCCCTCCCTGCGGTAATAGTTAACACATACAGATAACTACACTGAAGTTATGGTTTCCCATACCATCATTTAGATGTAGAAAATAATTTCACGGTAGCTCCTTCTTCTACACCTGCTCATCCTATTGCATCTTACCCAGTTAGTACAAATTCAAGAAATTCTATCCATTTTAAAAGCTCTCCAAGAAAAAGAGAAGAGCAGTCCCATAATGTAAGGTGGACAGAAGGAAGTCCTTGCCCTCTTTGTGGTCCACCACTGTATCCCTAGGTCTAGCAAAACTCCTAACAGAAGGTGAGCCATCAATAAAGGTTTTTAAGTAAGTACCAGATCAATAGAAAGCTTTTAACCTTTCAAGATACTTACAAAACTATTATCTTAAATCCCTTACCATCTAGGAGGGATCTGTTTGCTTATTAGTCCCATTTTGTGGATGGGGAAAT
>PVKM010019598.1:0-10480 GCA_004027735.1 Carollia perspicillata
ACAGTCTGTCTATACACAAGCACACAAACATACACATGCTAATATAAAATGATGTGCAGCTTTCAGAGAGTAAGTTTTATATCAATATAAAATGAGTAAACAATTAACCTTGGCCAACTCTTCCAATTGGGCTCTGGATCCCATCTCCTCTCAGCTTTGAAAGGATCTAGCAATTGTTCCCTCTTTCTCCAGAATTATTAATTTCTCTCTCTTTACTTGATCATCCCATTAATATAAAAACATACTGGATATGCTATAGTATCCTGTCTTTTGAAGGACTTGTTTAGAAGTGCTCTCTCCACTTTTTCTGATCCTAGGTTTCTCTTGAACATAAAACAGTCTAGTTTCTCACTCTTACGCTTTAACAGCTCATGTTATGAGTTTCACAGTCAGTGGTCTCCACGTGACCAAATCCAACGGTCAATTCTCAGTCTTCATCTTCCTTGGCCTATTAGCACTGTTTGCTACAGCTGACCTCTCCTTCCTCTCTCCAATGCTTTAAAGGACACCACTCTCCCCTATCTCACTGGTAGCTCCTTCACTGGCTATGTTGTTGGATCCTCCTCATTTCAACAACCTCTAACTCACTACACTTCTCCAAGGGGGCGAAAATGTTCTTGGGAGATAGAAAAAATCTCTTTTCATGTTTAAGGCACAGACATACATATATTCATACAGTATAGCTACATTATTAAAATTTCCATGGGGAAGTGACTAGAGAAAAATCTAGACAGTCTAGGGTGGGGGTGATAATGAGGAAAACTTAAGAATCACTGTGTAAAACTTAAGAACTACACAATGTAATGTGCCCTAGGGCTAAGTACCTGAACTTTTCCATTTATATTCACTTGGCTTAGATACCACCTACATGCTAAGACTTTCATTCCTCTCTCCTACTCTAAACTCATACTCACCTTCCCACCCAAAATCTTACCTGAATGTCCATCCAGAATCTCAAACAGAGTACTCTCAAAACCAAACTCCTGATCTCTAACCACCCCTCTCCTACCCTGCAAACCTGCCCGCAGCCTCTTCCCTCTCTGAAGAACAGAGATCCCCAAACCAATCTCCCCTTCACTCATCCTACTCCAGCCACACAGGCCTACTTAAGGTTCCTCAAACCAACCAAACGGCACCTTCACTTCATGTTCTTTGTGCTCAGACTTCTTCTCTACCTGGAATGTGCTTCTCACAGACACCCCCATGACTCATTTGCTTCCCCCAGTCTTTGTTCACAAACTACTTTTAAAGTAAGGCTTTCTAATATCTCTTCTTACCCTGTTTTATTTTTTTCTGAGAGAGCAGGGTAAGAAAAATTATTAGAAAGCCTAACATATATCTATGTATTTTCTTTCTCTCCCCAGCTGGATTGTAAGCTCAACAAAGTTAAGGGCTTTGATTTGTTCAGTGTCTGGTATATAATAAACAATAAAATATCTGTTGAATCAATGAGTAAATCAGAGTAAAGCTTTGTTTACTGAAAATTATTAGCAATTTTTATTAATATGGATAATGCTATTAACATGATTTAATAGTAGAATAACATTATTTCCCAGTATAAAAAAGACTGCTAAACAACTAGTAATACAAACAAAATTTAATACAGAATATTTTAAAATATTGTCTAATTCAGACTGTGGATCACTCTTGCCCACCAATGACCACAAAATTTAAACTTAGAAAATAATTTCAACATCTTGCTTACTCGCTACTGGAGACTGACTCTGATCACAAGTGTCGGCCACTAGAATTTCATTTTCATTAGGCTTATGCTGTGGATGAGGTGAAGATTTTGGAAATTTTCTCAATTCTAAAAGGAGGAAAGGAGAGATTACCTATACACAATCATGGTGAAAAATATTACCAAAATATTATTCTGATAAGCCAATACAAACCTCTCTTTAAAGAGTTCATTCCTATATTTTCACTAAAAACAAAGCTGGAAGTTAGATCAGTAGCAGTTAGGACAGTAGAAGAGAAAACTAGAACCGACAAGCTTCTTCTGACCCAAGTCTCCTAGAACTGTAACATTGTAATGTATGTTTTCCTTACGTATTTTTTGCAAATCAGTACATTAATTTAAAATAAATAATGTATCATATATCTCTACAATCTTTATTTTACAGTTTTTATTTTCTAGAAGGAAATCTTGTAACATGCTTTACCAGAAATAATTCAAAGAAAACAAACAAACAAAAAAGAGTAAGTAAAAGGAAATAGATTAATACTAATTATAACCTAAAAATAATATTAAAAAGCAGTAGAAACTTTAAAATAAACAAGCAAAAGGTGGTTAGAAAGAAAAAAAGGACTAAGAGTCATTAAGTCAGTTTTAAAATAATTTGAATGGCTCAAAAGTTATCTTGTATTTTAAACCAAAATTTCAGATTCCAAATAAAAATTATTAGGATAAGATTAAAACAGACAAATCAAATTTTTAAATAGTTATACGTTATTCTCATACAAGAAATATACCAGATTTTTAAAAAAAATCTAAATCCTCACCCTAGGATATGTTCATTGATTTTAGAGAGAGAGGAAGGGAAAGAGAGTGACACAGAGAGAAACACTGATGAGAGAGAGAGAAACATCAATCAGTTGCCTCCCGTACATACCCCGACAAGGGCTTAAACCTGCAACTTAGGTATGTGTGCAGACTGAGGGTTGAATACCGCAACCTTCTGGTTTATAGGATGACGCCCCAACCAGCTCAGCCACCCAGCCAGGACAAACCAGAAGCTTTTATGATACAAAAGAAGGCTTTTCTAATAAAGAAAATTGCTGTAATTTGTTTTCCTGAATACTCTTACACGTGAATTCAAACATGACCAAAATTATGGAGATGCTCTTATGTGACTCCTGTCCTGTCTGGTAACAGACTAAAAGACCAATGACTGTTCATTCTAGATCTATGATCTTACATTTTACTTTAGCTCATAAATGTAAGATTTTTAACAGTTCTTTGTTTTTCCACTAGATGGTGATGCAAGGTCATATAAAATGATGAAAATGATGCCAATTTTATAATATCAAAGAATAAGATTTACTTATTTTTTCAAAGGCATAGATACTGTTAATTTATTTGCATTATAAATACATGTCTAGAACTATGTATACTCGTTCCCCCCAAATGCTTTCCTTCTTACAAACAGATTAGGTTAAAAAGTAAAGTGTTTACCATTTACTATAGATATTAGAAGAAATAATCTTTGCATCATGTCACATATTAAATTTCAGAACTACAAAGAAAAGGTAGTTCCAAAACATTTAACATAAATGGTAAGTCACATGGTAGACACATTATAATGCTATCTCTTGGTCACCACCAATTGATACAAATTGTAACAAGTAAAAATAGCTAGCTAAAGACAGGATTCTCAGTATGGAATAGCTGTGGGCAAGACCTGGAAAATAAAAAAGTTTAGAGCAAGGAAGATCTATACTTGAATTCTGACTCATCTAATGACATGACAGGGGACTCTGAGTGAGTTATTTAACTCTTCTAAAGAGTATCTTTCATCTTCTATGAAATACAGGTGCTAATTGCTACCTTGCCAGCGTGTCATGAGAATTAAAATATAGTAATAATGTATTTAGATCACTCAGCATAATACTTGACACAAGTAAAAATTAATGTTAAGTTCCTTTCCTCTTTCCTTTTATCCCACTCAGATATATGCACATAAGATTTTTTTTTTAAGTAGAAGAACCAGGAAACTATTTACCATGTTATAAAATGCTGGGTGTTTACATATTGAGAAGACCAACACAAGTCTATACATAATACAGGCAGAAAATGCCTTCCTAGTCACTTCACTAACAGAAGTTAAATTACAGGTGTAACATAAGTTTACCAGGATGATGACGATCTACCTTCCACTAGATTGAATAACACAAAGGCAACAGACAAATACTATTTTTACAAAACCAAATAAAAAGTACAAATCTAATCCTCACCATTTGTACACCCAGACTGCTCTGGTTTAGTATGTGTTTGTTCTTTGTATCGGACATGGAGGTTCTCCTTTCTTCGTAGTCGATTAATGCCAGAAAATGAAAAGGCTGTTATTGGTGAATCTGGAATAACATTTTCCTCAGATTCAAGTTCAGATGCTTGATGCTGTTGATCATTCCTAGAGAAAAAAAATGACAATTGAAAGAAAATTAATTCAATAAATATCTACTAAAACACCTACCATATGGTATGGAGCTGCAGCAAAATACAGGTATGAAACTATAACAGATGTAATTCTTTGTATCTAATGTTCAAAATCCAAATATAAGGATTAAAGAAGTGATCAAATGATAAGAGAGGGGAACATTATTGGGAGATGTGAAGTACATAGTATAGTTGCTGCCACCTGAAGTGAAATGAAAAGAATTTCAAATGGCAGAGAAAATCAGCAGAGGATCCACAGAGTTTGAGTAAAGGCATGAGTATTGCATACTTGTGTTAGAGAAGGAAAAGTTGGAAGTACATGAATAAAAGCCTTGGATAAATGTACACATAATTTAGAAAGCAAGAGGAAAGGAATTAAGGTTTTATAGCATGGAAGAAATGTGACAATCTAGCAGCAGTATGCAAGATCGGGACAGAAAGGAAGAGGCAAGGAAATCAATTAGGCAATGGCTATGAGTCCAGCCAAAAGCTTCTGTGGATTTGAACTGGGATGTTGAAAACTGCTTTGGAAAGGAAGGGACCGGTGCTAAATAAACACTATGGTAGGAGAACCAACATGATTTGGCAACTGACAAAAACAGGGTGATAAATAATATTAACAACCACTCTTGTAGGTTTACAGTGCCATGCACAGTTCCGAGTGCTACCTGTACCAGTTTAATTATCATAACTGAATGAGGTATTACTAGTACTCTCATTTGTAAAATGAGAAACAAAGTTACAGAAGTTATGTCATTTACTAAATAAAATAGTAAACAACAGAACCAGGATCTACATCCCAGCAGCCAGACTCCCAGGATAAAACTGTTAACCACTCCAAGTATTGTCCTTGTGTAGACCATGAGACAAATGACTGAATACAAGCTGGATTCAACCTCTGAGGGCCTCCCACTGCTGTTACCCAGTTGTCCTTATAGTCTGCTCTCAAAACAACAGTCAAAACTGTCCTGTTAAAACTTAGGTTATGTCACTCCACTGATTAAAACTTCCCACTTCTTCCCATTTCACATGAAAACCAAGTCAAAGTTCTCTTAATGATTTACAAGGTCCTACATGGTCTGACTATTCCCCTCCCTATACCCTCTCTGACCTGGTTTCATACCATGTTCTACTCCAGCCACCTTGCTTTCCTGAGGTCCTCAAACACACCAGACGTATCCTGCCTTACTTCTTTGTTCAGAATGAATACCTCCATACATTACATTGCTAATTACCACCTCTCCTTCAAGTCGCTGCTGGAGTTTTTCTTTCTCATTAAGGCCTACCTTGAACACATTATTTAAAATTGCAACTCTTCTTCCTATACCCTAGTATTCCTGTTCTTTGTTATTCTGCTCTATTTACTTACTTTATCCGTAGTATTTTCTGCTTTGTAACACAGTATATAATTGACTTACCTATTGCTCACCTGCTAGAATGTGAACACCAAAAGGTTAAGGATCTTTGGTTTACCAATACATTATAAGTGTCCACAAGAATAGGCACATAGTAGGTACTCAATAAATATTTATTGAATAAATGAATGAATATGAGAGATTCCCAGATTCCACCAGATAAAAAAATTGTGCAGATCTAGGCATATGTCTAACTCAGTTTAGGACCAATGGCACTTAAAGACTGGGTTTGGATTGAAATGTAATTTCTGAGTAAAGTTAATTAACTTTAATTCAATTGACTTTCCCATGTCAAACCATTACTGACTTTATATGCCAACTAATTTTTAGCAGTCTGTCAGTCATTTAGGCTTGATGTGATAAAACCAGTCTGTCCTATTATACTCAATTTGTAATACTATCTATAAACGAACATTAATATGAAAATTTTATAAACCATGACCAACAGAGATTTTTAAAAACATTAGCAGAGTAATTTTTTTCCAACATTAAGCTATATCTTAATTTCCTGGATTATATCAGTATTACGGTGGCCTATAATTGTATATTCTATATTGAAGATCTTTAGAGTTATTCAGAGCTAATATTTTATTTTAAATTTTCCTCTACAAGTTCTACTGTCTTGTTCTGGAAAAACAGAATAAACTAGTCATATAAAAAGCCTTATAAATTAATGGAGTGTGAAATCTATCCAACCTCACTTTAAACACACCATGGCCTAACTGCCTATTAGTCATAAAAATTCAACCTGAAACATGAATGAGTCAGGAGAAGAAAATGATTTCCTGGCAGAGCTAATCTAGAAGTAGCTGGGATCATGAAAGGAAAAAGAAAAAAAAAAAAGTTGAAAACTTGCTGTAAATAGAGTTGTACAAACTAAGTAAGTAAGTGCTGGCTTTGTCATCCTTTTTCCTTCCTTTGTCATTAAAAAAAAAAGAGAAAAACAAACAAGAAACAATTTTCATGGTCTCACCTCTGATTACAGCTTTTGGTTAAATTAACTATGCATCCCAGTTATCTTTCTCCTTTCGCTTTTCCTTCTAATGGCCTGAAAGTACATTTTTTTTGGTTGTCCACTTTATTTGTAGGTTTTCCCTTAAATTTTTGTTAAAACAGTTTTATTTGTTTCTTTTACCCTACCCCTCAAAGATCTATAAGGATACAGGGTCTCCCTTCATAAAGTCTGTAGAGATTTTTAACTTTGAGCTGTTCTCCTCTACTCCTCTAAAGCACTTACATTCTTCCAGTTAAAACATAATTTAAACTTAATGAAACAGTTAACAGTCATCAAGTTCAATTAAATACTATGATTTTCAAAAATGGGAAGAGACTTCCAGTCAAGATGGAGATGCAGGCAGACATACTTCAGCTCCTTGTGCAAGCACAAGAAGAATTAAACTAACAACAAAATAAAAAAATACTCAGAAATGCCAAAGAATAGAACTGTATGGAAGTCCAACAACCAAGGACTTAAAGAAGCCATATTCATCCAGACAGGTAGGAGCAGCGGAGATGGGGAGTTGGGGAAGAGAGAATGTGGTGTGGTACAGAGGGGTGGCAGCAGCAGTGACAGAATGGGTGGTTCCACATTCACATGTGGTAGATAAAAATCAGAGGGATACCTTGGGAGCTAGCAATCCCAAACCCAGGCCAGACTGCACAGCCCAGAGTTCCAGTGCTGGGATGAGAAAGGCTCATAACTTCTGGCTATAAAAACCAGTGTGGGGGGTGCCACAGCTGAATAAACTCCTGGTTTCTGAGAAGAGACTATTTAAAGGGCCCACAACATATGCAAACCCACCCACTCTAGGAATCACCACCAAGGCTACAGCTAGAAAGGTGCCAGTTGCATACAGGAAGTGGGTGAAGTGACTGGAAATGGGGGAAATGCCAAGCAAACCTCCAGATGCCAGGCAGCAACACTGTTCCCTCTCCGACCCCTACACCACACACAGAGCCACAAAGCAGTGAAGCGGATTGCCCTGCTCTGGCAAATACATAAGGTTCCACCCCATACAACTTAACAGGAATGTTAAGACAGGGAGTCAAAGCAGCTCTATCTAATACACAGAAACAAACACAGGGAGGCTATGAAATCAGGGAGACAAAGAAATATGGCCCAAAGGAAGGAAGAACAAAACCCTAGAAAAAGAACTAAATGAAATAGAGATACCCAACCTACCAGATGCAGAGTTCAAAACACTGGTGATTAGGATGCTCAGAGAACTCATTGAGTATGGCAAAACATTAGGGAAAAAATGAAGACTATAGTAAGTGAAATAAAGAAAAATAAACAAGGAACCAACAGTGAAGGGAAGGAAGCTGGGATTCAAATCAACAATTTGGAACAAGGAAGAAATAAACATTCAACCAAAACAGATTGAAGAAACAAGAACTCAAAAAAAACAAGGAGAGTATAAGACAACTCCGGGACATCTCCAGAAGTGTCAACATCTGAATCATAGGGATGCCAGAAGGAGAAGAGGAACAGCAAGAAATTGAAAAATGATTGGAAAAAAAATGAAAGAAAACTTCCTTAATTTGGTGAAGGAAATAGACATACAAGTCCAGGAAGCAGAGAGTCCCAAAAAAGTTGGACCCAAAGAGGACTATACCAAGACACATCATAATTAAAATGCCAAAGGTTAAAGATAAAGAGAGAATCTTAAAAACAGCAAGAGAAAAGCAGAGTTACTAACAAATGAGTTCCCATAAGACTATCAGCTGATTTCTCACAAGAAACTTTGCAGGTAAGAAGGGACTGGCAAGAAGTATTCAAAGTGATGAAAACCAAGGACCTACAACGTAGATTACTCCATCCAGCAAAGCTACCATTTAGAATGGAAGGGCAGATAAAGTGTTTCCTACACAAGGTAAAGCTAAAGGAATTCATCATCACTGAGCCAGTATTACATGCAATGTTAAAGGGACTTAGATAGGAAAAAGAATAATATCAAAACTATGTACATTAAACTGACAAACTCACAACTACCAACAAATGAATCTAAAAAACAAAAACAAACTGAGCGACAACTAGAACAGGAACAGAATCATAGACATGGAGATCATTTGGAGGGTTATCAGCTGGTGGGGGAAGGAGAGAATGGGGGCTAAAGGTACAGGGAATAAGAAGTATAATTGGCAGGTATAAAACAGACAAGGTAATGTTAAGAATAGTATACGAAATAGAGAAGCTGAAGAACTTATATGCATGACCCATGGACATGAATTAAGGGGTGATAGGTTGTTGGAGGGAAGGGGGGTACCAGGCAGAGGCTGGCAAAGGGGGAAAACTGGGACAACTGTAATAGCATAATCAATAAAATATACTTTAAAAATTTTTTTAAAAAGTAGTTTGTGAAATTTTGTGCTGGGGATTTCTCGCTGGATGATGTTCCACAGTTGGGTGGACTAGATGAAGTTGATAATGATCACATCGAGACATTAACTGAGAACAATCAACATTATACCACACAGGAGACAGGTGACATACTCAAAATATCCAAAGGAACAAAATTATTGGTGAGAATTTTTTTAAAAAGGGAAGTAGAGTATTTTCTAAAATACAAACTAGTGATTCTGATACCCTGGATCTCTTAAAACCAGGATAAATTCATTATATGAATAATTCAAATAAGACTAATTTAAAAAAATAGCACTATGAAACCAGCTGTTCTGAGGAATGCCTTGTTCTGCATTTGGCTCTCAGGAAGACATTGGATAAAGATCCTCTTGACATTTTCTCGTTGGAAATAAAAAGAATATAAACTGTATTAATGAAGACTGACTCCTAACTGACTAAACAATATCACACAAAGAATTATCATTAATGAAGGAAATTTATAGTGGCATGTCTCGCAGCTCCATCCTCAGGGGGTAGGTTTTATTAAACATTTTAGTAATGATTTTTGACATGGGGCGTTGATGACAGAATATTCATCAAATTAATGGAAGACACAAAGCTAAGAATAAAAGCTAACCTAATACTTAGCAGGAAATAAAATCCATACATGAGAAGACCTCCAACAAGTTGGAATAATAGGCCAAATTTAAAAAAACAGAACAGGATAAATGTGAGATATAAACATCACTGAACTGAGTCTGACAAGAAAGAATCCAGGCTCAGCCATCTACATGGTGATACTATGAAGGTAAATGTGTGAGGCTGTTTTAGAAGAAAAGTATAAAAGGGTGTACAAACTCTGAAGGGAGGTATATCTGGGTTTAAATCCTGGGTTTGACACTTACTAGTTATAGTGGGTAAGTTATTTAACCTTTATGAGCCTCAGTTACCTGTAAAGTAGGTATGGTACTGTACTTTTTTACTTCATTTTTGTAGGAAAGTTGTGAAAAGCAAATAAGTATGTAAGGATACCAATGCCCAGAAAATAGGTATTTAATCAACACTGCTATTATCTTAAAATGAGGGAGTAGGCTAAATGATACAAGGTTTCTTCAAAAAACAATGAGGCCATGATTCTGAATTCCTGTACTTAGACCTAAAACAAGTCTACAAGTAGAGTATAGGGCATAGTAAACCCATAAGGAATCACCTGTAGTACATATGTTTTGGCCACATTAATATGAGTGAAAAAGATACAGAAAAATGAATGTATTACTCTACTGGTGAGACTATACCTGAAATATTGAGTTCTTAATTAACATATTGACAAAACTAAAACATTAAAGAGAAATGGTATTTTGACCAGTCTTGAAGTCATACCACATGAGGAACAGTTCATGAACAGAGGACATTTACTCTAAGACAAGACTCAGGAGGGCCATGATGCCTGTCTTCATGTACACAAAGGACCACCAAGTAGAAAAGGCCCGAGAAAGCAAAATCAGAGTTGACAAATATAAGCACAGTGATTCCTACACAAAGTTAGAGAGAACTTTCTAATAC
>PVKM010019598.1:10580-24184 GCA_004027735.1 Carollia perspicillata
GTGTGTGTGTGTGTGTGTGTGTGTGTGTGTGTGTGTGTATCAACTATTAAACTTTATAATGACAAACTGTTACTGAATAATTTCTCATTATAATGACACTAAATAACTGTCCTACCATATAAGGCATCTGTAACATCAAAACCAGCTTAGGCGAGTTAGAATTATTGCATTTTACAAGCAGAAATATAGGTCAATATTTTTTCTCAAGGTCAGGGGAATTTCAGGCACATAGCATAATGTTACAGTTAGGTAGTCAGAGGAAACCAGGTGCCATTGAGACAATACTTGCTTTTTTTTAAGCTGCCAAGAAAATTGCTCAAGGAGAGCAAGCTAAAAGAAGCTACCTTAGAAGAATAACAACTTCTTTAAATTTCAAAAGAGAATTGAAAGACATAATAAATTACCTCCTACACTATTTTGACTAAGGCATATCCTAAATAAACATACTTGCCCCGAGCTCATCCACATGATTAATATTTGTAAACTTCAGCTTTTACATCTTTTCTAAAATATCAATGAGCCTCAAAAGGAAAAATATATAAATTTGAGAACACTAAAAATAAACTAATTTTAAAGTTATCAGAATCAATACTTCTACTAAGCAAACATTTTATTTCAATACACTTTATATACCTTGGTTGTTGGGGTAATTCTGTATTAACCACTATATAATATGTAAATATTATATATCTTCAATATTCATAAATACCAAGGTTGATATGTTCCAAATATCATAAGCTATCTGTGCAAAATAACTCCACATAATATAAATTAATATAGGTCGACAATTATCTATGTAATCTTTGGAAGCAGACGTAATCAGAGTCCAGATTTTTTTTTTACATGAAGGATAATATAGAGCATAAACAGACTATTACGTAACACCTCCACTGGAGGTGTTATAATCCTGTAGTCAAGCACATCGGTATTTTCACAGCAAAGCATCAAATACTCACATGAAATGGTGGGATAAATAAGAACTATAAATAGCATCCTGTCAGTTAAGGTAAGCTTCAGTTGTGAATAACATTTCATAAAAAATATTTCTGAGTTTTGGAGTTATATATAAAAGATTGTGAATCTACGTTCTAGCCCCACTTCAATCTACAACATGAGGACATTTTCATGTACACATTTGATAACCTCAGTCTGATCCCTGGCTTTCTTTCTTCATCGGACTACTATCCCTCCTCAGAATTCCCTTTGGCTACCAGTATACAGTGAACTGATCACATGGAAGGAACATCAAAATCCTACAGGACATCCACTATATAAAAGTATACTGATAAGGATATTAACTCCACCTGTAAGGATATGTTTATACAAAAGACAGTGACTCTTCTAAGACAAAAAAAAAACATTACCTCTGCATAGTTTGTACCAAAATTGCTATACATGTCTACTCAAATATAAAAGAATCTTTAAGAGTCTTAAACCATTAGGACCATCCTAAATCCTAATTCTTAAAAAAATATCATATAAGCTTTATGTAAATGGAAAATAAGAGGCAGCTATATCTCTTCTCTGCATCAGTCAGAACATACCCCCCAGAATAGATAACTGTATTTTGCCATGTATAATGCATGCTTTTTTGCCCAAATTTTTGAGGGAAAAATAAGGATGCAAATTATACATGGGTAGTACTAATTTTGTATCTATATAAATGCTTTTAGTTCTTCTATTTGTGCTGCTTATGCATTAGAAGTATAACTCTAAAAAGCAATAATGATATCTATATGCAAAATAATACCCTGGAATATGATCATGGTTTTGTTTTTAAATATAAATAAATAAAAATTGAATTAATTGAATTGAATTTTCAGGGAAAAAGGGAGGGGATTATAGGAACAAGTATAAAGGACACATGGACAAAAACTAAGGGGGGTGGAAAGGGGAGGGAGGTGGGGAGCACTGGGGGGTGGTCTGGGATGGGAGTAAAAGACAGAAAACTGTACTGAAAAACAATAAAAAAATAAAATAAAATAAAATAAAATAAAAGGAGAAATAAAAATTACGCTTCGGGCACTTGAGTATTGTATTATTCCAGCTCAGACCTGCATTACACAGCTCCCCCTCATACCTTACAAGGTGCCGAAACTCAAGAAGTAACTAGAGGAAATAAGGGCTTTGGCAGCACTAACAATCAGTCCATATCTGGACAGCTTCCATTAATCTTAAAAAAATCCTGTGTTACAGATAAAAATAAAAGACAAAAATTCCATGGTCTACTAGACATGGGAGCTGATGTGTCTGTTATTTCTAGCCAATTTTGGCCCCCAGAGTGGCTGTTAATTGAAACCGATATTTCTATAACTGGGATAGAGGGTGTTTAAAAAAAATTGAATTAAAATGAAAGATTTTCTTTCCTGAAAGTTTGGGCCAATAATGTGGGTGCACATTACACAGTGGGAGCACATTATACACGGCAAAATGCAGTATTTTTTTGAGATGCTCTCACATAACGAGAAGAACAGAGGCCTTAAGTCAGAAGATATAGGTCTCAGTGCGAGACCAAGGCTAGTTATTTGACTTTCGAGGGCTTTGGTTTCCTCATCCATAAAGTAGAGATAAAACTACTTTGAAGAATCATAGTGAACAACAGAAATAAAAAACATAAAACACAAAGAAGAGTAACTGGTAAATAGGATAAAAGTTATTTTTATTCTTTAAGAGTGTGGCCTGCCAAGTGTTAAGAAGAAATACTTATTCAGTTTGTTTTATGAAGCTTCTGGAACAGGGCTGGAAGAAAGGTAACAAAACTCAAGTATTTATTTGAAATATAAGTATTTTAATAATGTACTATTTATAATAATCATTAAAATTAAAATGCTTTAATATGTTCAGATATTTTCTCTATATACTCTCACAATAATCTAAGATATACATATACATTTTTGTATGTACTCCCAAAACATGAACAAAAATATAGTGATTTATTTTTATTGAAAAACATTTTGTAATTTTTTAAAATGAAATTTGAAACTCAATATAACTTTAGTGTGTAAAGCTAAGTAAAATGAAGAAAGAAAAATTGGCAAAAAAATATTCAATTTTCTACTGCAATTTAGAAAAAATACTTACTCAATTTTCTGCTGCAGCTGTTCAGAAAGCTTTTTATTTTCTTCCTGTAGAGTGTTCTTTTCATTCACTTAAACATAATGTGAAAAAGAAGGCACATACTATTAACTCCATTAACATATATGTCAGTCTTTTTCAATAATGCCAACAATTATAGAGACATTAGGATTTCTCGTTCTAAGTCAAAATGTTAGTCAGGGTTAATGTTACCATGAAAAACTAATTTGTTACTAGGTAGTGATTACATCTCATACTGTGCCAGTTCCAATGTAAATGACTGACTGATAATTTTTGTAATGTGTGTGGCCAAAAAAAGAAGAAAAAATGCTTCATGTACTGGGAAGCAGAGTCTAATTATTCATACTGAGGACAAGAAAGTATTCCATCTGGTTACTCAGTCCTACTAATTTCAAATACCATTTAGTGAGTCATTTATCTTGAAATAAATCCAATCATATAATACAACATTGAATATCAGTATAATTTTTAAAACAGAAGCACACGTCATATTTTCTTCTTTAGCCATACTTTATGTTTCATGAATAATTATGGTATCAATAATGTAAACATATCCACTGAAGTAATATCTGTTTGAATCTACCTCAACTAAATTTTCTTACCTATCCTTATTTAATTTATAAAGCAGAAACTCAATTTTGGGCCAGTATAAAATTCTTATCAATCCTTAGTATGATGTCAATGGTTAAGCATGTGTTTTACTAGGAGGAATATACACAAGAGATCAAGTCACAATAAATACAATGAACCTCTACCAAAGACAATCATATTCTAAAAATTTGTTAATTAAATTTAGTATTTTAGAAATCTAAACATTTTCCTACATTGAGTAAACAAAAATTTTTTGACTATTAACAATTTGTGAGGTTGCTAGACTACCACCTGTAGAGGATCTAAAAAAAAACTTCAAATTTGGAAAATGATCCAAAGAAAAGTGTAGTCTAATGAGAGACAAGTTATTTTATAAACATGTTTTATGCAGCTGAAAGTGACAAAATACAGAGAGGAACAGATAAAGTACTAAAGAAAATTTCAAGGAAAAAAAGATTTCTCTGGGCACTTGAGAAGGTCAGAAAAGAATTCATCACAAAGAGGCCAAATGAACTGGATAGGTGACTATTCTATGCAGAGAATTAACGCAACAAAGTTAGAAAGAGACTGGGCAGCCCTAGCTGGGTGGCTCAGCTGGTTGGAGCATGGTCCCTTACACCAAAGGGCTGTGGGTTCCATTCCCAGTCAAGGCACATACCTAGGTTGTGGGTTTGCTCCCTGGTCAGGGTGCATGTGGGAGGCAATTGATGAATGTTTCTTTCTCACAATGGTATTTCTTTCTTTCCCTTTCTGTTTCTTGCTCTAAAATTAATAAACATATCCTTGGGTGAAGATTAAAAAACAAAGAAAGACAAGGTGTAATAAATGGTAGAAAGTCTTTAAAAGCAGGCTAAGTAGTCTGAAATTTATTTTTTAAAATTATCAGTTATTTTTCACAGATGAATGATGAGAAGAATGATTTGTTAGGAATATTTATCAAAGAAAGAAGAAAGCACTGACAAGTCAGGCAGGCTACTATTAACAAAATGAGTATCAGGACTAATGTGCAAAGTGAAGAAATAGTGAATGAGAAAAAGCAAAAGAGCTGTTACAGAGGCAGATTCAGTAGTCACTTGGCAACTCATCCTTCGTAGGGTAAAAAAATGTCAAAGATTCTGATTAAGATAGTTTACTTGACTCTTCCTGTCAAAATCCAATGAAATGACAAAACAACTCTAAAGGAACGTCAATTACAATACTGAAAAGCCAGAAAGGCTGTCACTAGCAGATCAGAACTAAAGTGATTCAGAACAGCGTTAAGATATCAACTTTATACTGTTAGAAATGCATGGCAAAATTTTAAGGTTGATCAAAAAGAACAGAAATAGGCATTAAAAGGAAAAAAAAAACAGTAAAAAAATCAAATTAAAGCTGTGACACTTGGAGTGTGTCCAAAAAACAAGTTACACAACCCAGATGTTTTCCTTCGATAAACTGATAGTACAAAAAAAATCAAATTAAAATAAAATAAGAGGAAAAACAAATATCCTCAAAATTCAGTAACTGGGATGACTGGTTGGTGTGGGTCAGTGTTGTGGTGCAAACCAAAAGGTCACTGGTTAGATTCCCAGTCAGGGCACATACCTGGGTTGTGAGCCCAGTCCCAGTTGGGAGCATGTGGGAGGCAACCAATCTGTGTTTCTCTAGCACGCACATCAATGTTTTTCTCCCTCCCTTCCCCTCTAAAATATAAATAAAAAAATCTTTAAAAAAATTCTATAACTAGGAAGAGTAATAACAAAAAAAGAAAGGTAGGATAGGAAGAAAAAATAGCAATAAAACAGAAACACCAAGAACTCATAAATATTAAGCCCTTAGTGTTTTAATTCTTATAATAACTTTGGAATTTGACTTCACTGATTTTTCTGTTGCTCATTTTAATGTAAAATGAGGTTTCATGAACTTTTTAGTAATCATATCAGTGGTACTATGAGTGGTGTTATTCTGAGACTACTAGCTAGTAATATGAGATTAAAAAATGAGTAATTAGGAGGTATTTTAATTCTATTATTTCTGGGTTCTTGAGAACCAGGATTCTCAGTGTGGAAGAAAGGAGATACAGATGTTATTAGAGAAAAGGTTAGTAACAGACCTATAATCTTGAAAACTCATGAATATTTTAGCTATCTGAAAATTAGACAAAGGATATTCAAGTCATTCATTCAAGAAGAAATGCAAATTGAACATCATGTGAAAAGATACTTGATCTGGACAATAATAAGGAGAATGCTAATTTTTAAAAGGTATCATTCTTTACACACTAGATTGGATATTATCAACTACTACATTTGTCCAAAATTGAAGAAGATGTAGGGAAATGGATAATTCCAAACACTCAAACAAAATAGTTCAGCTGTCCATCGATATGAGAATGGCTAAATAATGACATCTACATTATGAAATATCTATGATACAATGCAGCAATGAAAAAGAACATTGTCATATTCTTTAAAGCTGGGTCTTTTGCTTACTTGGAATTTTTGGCTATTTTCAGACAGTTAAAGTTACTGGAAATCTGACTACTAGACATAGACATTACTGTAGATTATCTTTAGTATCAATGATAACATAATGATGGATCTCAACTGTTTTTGAAATGTAATAAATGTTAATTTCTACTCATTATCTTATATTCCTAACTAAACCCATGCGTGTATTCACACAAACACAACAGAATCTGTAGACCTAACTATATTAACATGTAAACACTTCTAAGACGTAACATAAAATAACACATGTCAGAACGAAAAGTATAATATGATCCCATTAAAATTTAAAAGACAAGAGACTAAAAGAAAGAACAGAGACAGGGAGAGAGACAAACCTGGGCCTGGAAAGATACTTATCAGACTGTCAGTAGTAACTATCATGTTCTTTTTATCTCTTTCTAAAATATTGAGCATGTATCCATGCATTTTTGCTTGAGTAACACAAAAGAAAAAAATATAGTCAGAAGGTGGAATTAGGTTGGAAAAGAATATTAATTATATTTTGGACAAGTGGATTATCAGTTGCTTATAGGGAATCCAGGTAAGGGTGACTAAGAGTATATGAAAAGGTCAAAGGGAAAATTAAGAGAGGCAGTAGACGAGAAAAAGTTATGAGAAAAAGGCTAAGAGTGAGAAAAAAAACCTACATTAAGTGGAGAAGGAGCCTAACTGAAAATGGTATACATGTAGTAGTATGTCATAAAAACCAAAAAAAAAAAAAAAAAGTATACACTTCTGTAAAACACTAAATTGTTTGCTTTGTATTTAACTTAATAGTCAAATTACATAAAATAAAGATAAAACCAAAGAAGCAAGTATGGACATACCTGTAAGAAATCTGCTTCTTGTCTTAGAGCTGGTGAGACTTTAGGACCAATGTGGACAGTATGTACATAATTTTTTGTTATGTATTTCTTACTAAAATAATTACGAGATTAAATCTAACAAAGGTAAAAAGAACATTTAAACTTTTGCCTAAATATTTTAGAAAAATATATGTAAACAATCCATTTATTTGGTTGCAACCAATTTACTAATAGGTTTTAATAATATTTTGCTTTAAATACTTATTAAATGAAGAAAGGAAACTTACTAAGTTCTGTGATAAGTTTAAGATTCTGTTGCCGGATATTTTCAAATTCTTGCTGTTTTTTCCTCATATGTTCTTCAGTTACTGCACAGCGATCACACAATCCTGCTCTTAATCTACAGAATAAAAACAAAATATTTTTAGAATAGAACTTAAATGTTTTCATAAAAAAATAAGTAAGTTGGTGAGGTGATGGATGTGTTAACACCAGAGGGTTGAAATTCTCTCACAATGTATATATTTATCAAATCACTAAGATGCATACATCATTTTACTATTTGTCAATAATACCTCAATAAAGCTAAAATTCAAAGAAACCATCAAAATATTTTCAATTACTAAAAGATTTTATTTGAACCCCAAGATTTTTATACTTTATGAACATCTTAAGAATTGACTTGGCAAGTATAGAGAAAATTAACTAGTTTAATGATATACTCACATCTTTAACAAATTCTGAAATAGGCTGAAATCAAACCATGACATCACTTTCTATAGACTGCAATTCTGTGAAATTCTGTAAAAATGTGCCAATTTTAAAATCTACTCAAGGGAACTTATTTATTGAAAAACCTAACCTTGTTTTAATTTATTATTACCAAAATATGAACCCCAGTACAGTACTAAGGGGCAGAATGATATCTTAAGAATGCTTGCAGTTGCTTTGCTTAGCACAGATTATAACAGGAGTGCTGGACAACTTCTTTAGTTGAATTAATAATAAATATCAAGGAACTCAAAAGCTTTTTTTCTGTTTTATAATCCTCAACCAAGGATATAGTTATTGATTATAGAGAGAGAGAAAGGGAGGGAGAGAAAAACATCAATGTGAGAGGGAAACACTGATTGGCTGCCTCTTGCATGCACCCTGACCAGGGATAAAATCCACAACCTAGGCATGTGACCTGACCAGGAATTGAACTTGCAACCTTTTGGTTTATGAGACAATGCTCCAACTGAGTCACACAGTGAGAGCACTATGGACATTTTAATAATGTTGATTCTTCCAATCCATGAAGACTGTATATGCTTCCACTTATTTGTATCTTCCTCAATTCCTTCAAGTATCCTACAGTTATTCTTGTATAGGTCTTTTACCTCCTTGGTTAAATTTATGCCTAGGTATCTTGCTATTTTTGTTGTTGTTGATGCAATAGTAAATGGGATTCTGTTAGTTTCTCTAATAGTTCATTATTGGTGTATAAAATGCCATCAATTCCTGATAATTAATTTTGTACCCTGCTACTTTGCCACATCCATTTATTAGGTGTAGTAGTTTCTTGGTGGAGTCTATAGGGTTTCCTATGTATAATATCATGTTGTCTGTGAATGAGTTTTCCTCCTCTCCAATTTGGATGCCTTTCTTCTTGTCTGACCGCTATAGCTAGAACTTCCAGTACTATGTTGAATAAGAGTGGTGAAAGTGGACATCCCTGCCTTGTTCCTTATCTTAAGGGAAATGCTTTTAGTTTTTGCCCACGGAGTATGTATGATGTTGGCTTTAGGTTTTTCATATATGGCCTTTATTATGTTGAGGTATGCTCCCTCTATTCCTGTTTGCTGTTTTCATTATAAATGGATGCTGAATTTTATCAAATGCCTTTTCTGTATCTATTGACATGATCATGTGTTTTTTGTCTTTCATTTTATGTGATGCATCACGTTTATTGATTTGTGGATATTGTGCCAGCCTTGCATCTCTGGGATAAATCCCACTTGATCATGGTGTGTGATCTTTTTAATGTATTTCTAGACCCAGTTTGAGAACATTTTGTTGAGCATTTTAGCATCTATATTCATCCAGGATATTGGCCTATCATTTTCTTTCCTTGTTGTATTTTATTTTGTGGGGGGTATGGGGGATTTTCTTTATTTTTAGAGAGGGGAAAGGAAGGAGAAAGAGAGGAAGAGAAATATCTATGTGTGAGAGAAACACTGACTGGCTGCCTCTCACACATGCCCCTACAAGTGACTAGGCCCACAACTCAGGCATGTGCCCTGACTGGGAATCAAACCAGTGGCATTTTGCTTTATGGGACAATGATCAAAGAACTGAGCCATGCTGGTCAGGGCTCCTTGTTGTGCCTTTATCTGGTTTTGGAATTAGGATACCAGTCTCATAAAAAGAGCTTAGAAGTCTTCCCTTCTCTTGAAAATTTTGAAATAGTTTGAGAAGGACAGGTGGTAGTTCTTTGAGTGATTGCTAAAATTGTCTGTGAAACCATCCTGTCCAGCACTTGTTTCCGGGGAGTTTTTGATTACTGCTTCAATTTCATTAGCTGTTAGCAGTCCATTCAGATTTCCTGATTCTTCCTTATTCAGTCTGGGAAGGTTGTATGTTTCTACAAATTTATCCATTTTGCCCATGCTGTTCAATTTCCTGGAGTGTAATTATTCATAGTATTTTCTTAAAAGCCTTTGTATTTCTTGTGATATTTGCTGTTACTTCTCTTTTATTTCTGATTTTATTTATTTGGGCCCTCCCCCCTTTTTTTGATGAGTCTGATTAAAGGTTCATCAATTTTGTTTATCTTTTCAAAGTACCAGTTCCTGGTGTGACTGATCTTTTGAATTGTTTTTTTAGTCTCTATGTCATTTATTTCCACTCTGACCTTGATTATTTCCTTCCTTCTACTTACTCTTGGCTTTGTTTGTTGTTGTTTTTCTAGTTCTTTTAGGTGTAGGGTTAGAGTTTTTATTTGCAATCTTTCTTGCTTCTTGAGGTAGGCCTGTAATGCATTGAACCTCCCTCTTGATACTGCCTTCCCCATGTCCCATAGATTTTGGGTTGTTGTGTGTTCATTTTCATTTGTTTTCAGGTATTTTCTGATTTCTTCCTTGATGTCATTGAAAACTCATTCATTATTTAATAACATGGTATTTAACTTCCACGCACCTGAATGTTTTTGGGTTCTTTCCTTGAGTTTCGTTTCTAGTTTCATGCCATTGTGATCCAAGAAAATGGGCATTAGACAATTTTAATGAGTTATTGAAATATCATTCTATTAGGCAGTTTATTTGTCATTAAAAATTAAACACCTTATTTTTTCTAAGAAATCATACCTGATATATTAAAATGTTGTAAAGTATAATGGAAAACAATCCTTGGGGACCCCTAGTTTCCAAGTTGAAAAATGCCACTGGCACAGCTTGTTTATCACTTCTAGATTTCTCCAACCAACTGCTACTCTTGATAGTATCTACCAGTCAATTCCTAAATGCTCACTGATTCTAGTTCAAATTTAAATGGATGTGAGAAAATATGCTATTTCTACCAGTAAGATTATACTGCTTTCCTCTCTCCTATCTTCCACTGCAGCTGTCAAAGAAACAAAAAAATAGCCTGAATTTCACAGAAAAATGCAATCAACTGGAAAAAGGAAAAGAGTAACCCACTTGTAAGAGCACACAGCAACATGTATTCTTAGTGTTACCCCAGTTTGTTCATAGAGATAAAGAAATACTAGCATTCATTTTGCAATTAAAAGTCACCAATTAACAAGTATGCACAGTTGCTTTGTATACCCCAAGATTTCCTCAGATTTATTTTCATTCAGAAGGGTTTCACTGAACGCCTACAATTAGCACTCTAGGTGCTATAAGCACAAGAGTGGCTAACAACAATGCCGCTTCTTTTAAGGAATTTACAACAGTCTGCTACAGAAAGACAATAAAAAGTAATTACGACAAAGTATGATTCATAACACAACAGAATACAGGATACTATGAAGTATAAAGCACAGAGCAGAACTTAACCTAGTCTAGGAAGTCAGAGTTCTCCTGAAGAAGTTTAAATTCAATTCTCTGAGTAAGAAAGTTAGCAACTATTTGAAAATGGCTGCAGAAACAAAGATCCTCTAAGTATGAGTACCAATTTTCCCTTTTAACAACAGTTGAAATATGAGTTTCCAACGACTATCAAAATGCTTTTAAAAATATTAAAAACTACTGGACAACTGTGGTTTAACTGCTGTTTAGATTTTTTAAATAAATGCCTTCTATCTACTTATCCAGCACTGTGACTGTTTCTTAGATTTAGTAAAACGCTTTGGCTCCTTAAGGAAAGTCTGTAAACATAAAAATAGTAGTAAAGCATAAATGAGCAACATAAAATTAGAACTTTTTATTATCTAATTTACCTTTGTTGGGTAAGTCCTTTCATACAAACATCTCATAATGCTTTTACAATATCAGCATAAGAATCACTTCATCTTATAAAAGGGAGATGGCAAATTTCAGAATTACTATTTAAAACTTTAACAAAATGTATGTTGCTTTTTAGGTCTTGGCAAAGCATTAATTTTTAGAGATTTATAAAGCTTGCTCAAGACACTATTCTTACACATAACATAAAACTAAAATGAAATTTTATATAAGGCAGAATTTTACCAAATATTACCTATATAGACACTTAAAGGTAATATTCAGTTAGTAGCAATAATTCCTAGAAAACAGACTAGATAATAGGCAATGGTGAAGACTAATCAAAGTATGTCTTGGTAACTTTAGGTCAAACACAAATACTTTGATGTCAGCAAGGCACTGTGAAACAGCAGAAACTGGGGGGGTTTGGAGGGTCTAATTTTACCTAATTATACATTAACTGTATGATCCTTGGGGTTTCTTAACTTTTTCCCAGCTCAGTTTCCTCACATATAAAATGACTTATCATCAATCTTACAGTGTCAATGTAAAGATTAAGTGCTGGATGCCTGGGTCCAAAGTGAGCCCTCAATACATACCACTTCCTCCATAAAAAAATAATAATGGAAAAGGGGATGACAGTATCCAGAGGGGAGCGGGGAGGGAATTTCAGGGAAAAAGGGAGGGGATTATAGGAACAAGTATAAAGGACACATGGACAAAAACTAAGGGGGGGTGGAAAGGGGAGGGAGGTGGGGAGCACTGGGGGGTGGTCTGGGATGGGAGTAAAAGACAGAAAACTGTACTGAAAAACAATTAAAATAAAAAAAAGAATAAAAAAATAAAAACAAATAATAATGGTTGGATCTAGATTATTCTTGGTTTAATTATGAGGCGTCATAAAACAAGGGATAAATCTTAATGTATGCCCAAAAGGAAATTTCAGGTTTATATTTGAAGGAGAAAAAAAGTTATGTATAAAGAAATCAATTATACTCCTTGCCCCTACCACCAAATTAATTGTACCTAATGAATTCTAAGGTAAAGAGAATGGAAGGCAAGAGAACATTTAGGATAAGAAACAACAGAGAAGCAGGATATCCATGTAAAATTACTGACTATAGATCAAAAATAACAAATAATCTAGTTTTAAGAAATTGAAGAATATATTTTTATCCCTTGCCCAGGCACATCACTCCTCCCAACATCTTCACATGTTCACCAGTTCAGAAACTCCACAAAATGATAATTTTCACAATTAAACACATGAACTGAGTAAGAGTAATTTAGAAAACATTTCAATGGGAAGGGTGAGGGGGCATTCATCCACTGACATTTTTTCCCCAGAGTGGACCTGGAAAAGAAAAAATCACTTAAGAAGGGAAATGCAAAATACAAAAAATAAGAACTAGGAGCCCAAACTGGAAATCATGAAATGGAGAAATAATCAGAAGATACTACAACTTCCAGCCATGATGGAGGCATAGGTGGAAACAATGTGCCTCCTCGCACAAACAAAATTAAGAACAACAAAAATTTAGAAACAAAAACACAACCAGAACAGACACAAAACTGATCTGTACGGAAGTCCGACAACTGTTCAACCAGACCGGTAAGAGGGGCAGAGTCGGCGGCAGGCGGAGAGGGGTCAAGGCAGGAAAAGGCGGTGGCTGGCAGACCCAGGAGTAGAGGTGGAGCAGGGCTGACCATGGTCACACATTTGCACGCAGATAAACCAGGCAAAAATGGGCAGCAAGACAGACCGTGCAACCCAGGGCCCCAGCGCCGGGAAATAAAGCCTAAAGCACTGATTGAAAAGGTGCCAGGAGAGACTCTTGGCCTCACAGGAGAATTCGTTGGAGAGACCCACAGGGTCCTAGAACATACACAAGCCAACCCACCCTGGAACCAGCATCAGAAGGGCCCAATTTGCTTGTGGGAAGTGGCAGAGGGATACTGAAATCCCAGAGAGTGGAACAAGCGCCACTGTTCCCTCTCTGACCTTGCTCCCACATACAGCATCACAACCTAGCCACTGGGTTGCTCCACCCTGGTGAACACCTAAGGCTCTGGCCCCTCATGTAACAGGAGCAACCTGACCAAAAAATTATGGCTCAAAAAGAAGAACAAATCAAAGCCCCAGAGCTAATACTTTTAAGTGACCAAGAGATAGCCCACTCATCAGATGCACAGTT
>PVKM010019599.1:0-24038 GCA_004027735.1 Carollia perspicillata
ATGAAAAAATGCAGTTTGCCCCCCCTTGTATATACATTTACACATATACACATATAGAGGCATTAGAAAGATACATACTGAAATGTAAAAAGTGATTATGGGATAGAAAACAGAGAGTGAAACTATTAGGGGAAAAATAGGCCTTAATTTCTCAATGTTGAATTATTTTTACAAGAACTTTATATTAAAGTGAACATATTTTCGTGGTAAAGAGATAATGAGTTACTCAGTTTGAAATGGAGTAAGATTCCCTAGTATACTTAATCATATGCTATCAAATATTGTCTACCTCATTTAGATTGCAGCCTAATGCAGTTTGTAGATATCTAATTCTCAAAATCTTCAGTTATACCAGCATTCCCCACTGCCAAAAATCTAGCTGCAGAGGTATTTAATAATAATGACTATAGCTTTAATGTGTTGAGTGCATCTCTCTGCCAGGTACTATAATAATGACTTCCTTGTAAGGGAAATACTAACTTTATTATCTCCATTTTATAGGAGCTTAGAAGAAGTTAGTTAGTTGCCTATATGCACAAAATATTAGCAATCTGATTCAATTCAAAACTTCACGTTTGTCTGACGGAGCAACCATGCTGTTATCCAATTATAATTTGCTGCCTTCAGGAATTGAATCCAGGCAGTTTTACTTGGATTCCCATATGTGATACATTGGACCAATATATTACATTAATTTTTAATTCCCACCAGTTCTATTCATGAGTTATAATGTACATACAATCATATTCACAGATTTTGCAGTTTCGATGAGTTTTAACAAAGTATGTGGTCAAATAACCATGATGTCAATAAAGACACGAAATATTTCCATTGACCCAGAAAGCTCTCTTGTGCCCTTTCCATCCAATTTCCCTTCCTAGAACCCACAGAGACCTTGTATTCTGATTTCAATCACCAGGGATAAGTCTTCTTGTTATATAACTTCAAACTTCACGTAAGAGAAGGGGAAGGAGGAACTCACTTTCACTCAGCATTTTTTTAGATTCATCTGTGCTGTTCCATGTATTACTACTTAACTCCTTTACATTCCTGAGCAATATTCCATTGTTGAATATATCATAATTTTGTTATCCATTCATCTGTGAGTAGACATTGGAATATTTATAACCTCAACTATTATAAATAAATCTTCACATTTGTTCAAGTCATTTTGTGCTTATATTTTTTTATGTCCATCAAACAAATATTCATGGGTAAAATTGCTGAGTCAGTATATGTTTTACATTATAAAAAACTAACATACAGTTTTCCCATGTAAGTATAGCAATTTACATATACTCCCAACAATGTATAAGTTCAAATTTTGGCAATCCTTTGGTCTGGTCAGCCTTTTAATCTTAGCAATTATAGTAGATAAATTTAAAGGGGCATCTCATGATTTCTATTTGTATTTTCCTTATGAGTAATGATGTTAAGTATCCTTCCCCAGGTATACCGGACATTCATATATATTCTTTTTGGAAGTGTCTATCCATGTCTTTTGCTACCTTTCATTGTCTTTTTATTACTGAGTTGTGTTAAATCTGCTATGAGTTCTACCCAATTTTTTAAAATTTCAGATACTTTATTTTACAATACTTGAAATTTTCATTTGGTTCTTTTCTCATAGTTTTCATATTACTCCTGAAATTTCCCAACATTTCCCATCTCCTCACCCTCTATGTCCATCTTTTTGTGTAAATGCCTGAATAGATTTCACATAGTGATTTTAGAGTCCCTGCCTGCCAATTACAATATCTAGGTCAGCTATGAATCTGTTTATATTGATTGATTTTTCACATGACTCTGAGTCACATTGTCTTGTTTCTTTGCAAGTCTAGTAATGACTGATGGCATATGAGCATTGTGAACCTGCTGTAAAGGCTTTAGATGCAATTATCTTCCTTCAAACAGTACTGAAGTTTGTTCCAGCAGACAGTTAAATTATTGTCAGGTAATATGGAAGCCTAGTCTTAGGCTTTGCTAAGATGGGTCTATTTTAGTCTTTACCTTAGTCCTACAACTTGGTCTTTACTCCTAAAGCATGGGTCTTCCAGGTTTTCAGTGGACAAACCCAACACACTTGTCACTTCCCTCTAACTTGGGAGGAATATGATTCTGTGTGTCATGTCCCTACAGTGAGACCCTGTGCTACTATTTTTCCACCTTCTAGCTTTTATTTTCTTCCTGGGCTCCTTGGAGTCTTTTCATGTACCACAACAGTCCAAGGCTCAGCTGAGGACCAAAGAGGGACAGTACATCCTTCACTTAACATCATCAATACTGTGGAAACTGTGGCTATTAAGTGACAGGATGTACAGTAAAACCAGTTTTATCATGGCAAAATTGATATAAACAAAAGTTAAGTTTCTACAGCAAATTTCTGATCAGAAAAACATCACCAAACTTTCAAATAAACACATAAATGCTTCTAATGTTAAATACTGAAATAAATGCAAGCTACATATGTGGGTGTATATACATATATATATATATATTCAAGAAAAAATAATAAAAACAAGTATGATAATTCTTTCCAACCAACATATTCCAGTACAAGGTGGCAGGTGGCTGAAAACTCTCCCAGCAGTTCAGGCCCAAGGCAAGGACCCGCCCTGGACAGGAAACTCCTCCATCACAGGGTGAACTCACACACCTACACTCACTCAGACTAGGACATGTAGACACACCAATTCACCTAACGTGCACATCTCTGGGATATGGGAGGAAACCAGAGTCCCCTAGAGACCCATGCAGACATGGGGAGAATGTGCAAATTCCACATAGATAGTGGCCGAGGCCAGGAAATGAGTCTTTTTTATCTCACCACATTACAACAAAATGATGTGCAATGAAACAACATTATTTCAGGACCTGCTATATTCATTCGTAATATATATTTGGGGGCTCCCCCACCATGTGACTTTCTCCTTTCTGAAATCCTTAGATGAATTCCTAATTGTTTGGCCAACCCTGAATTCAGTCCTGTGATTGCTATGCCAGTAAAACCATTGCTTTCTCTCTGAGCCCTACCAGCCATTTGTCATGTGGGACAGGGAGGGCCCTCGGTGGTCCAAGCCATTTAAGTAGGGATCTTACCCATGCAGTTTCCTTCTTTCAAAGGCAGAATCCTCTTTAGTTGCACCCTGCTTTTAGTTGCTCTCTAGTGGCCAAAACAGTTTCTATTATTCTTTTAAAATTTGTGAAGAATGTATAATTACTCTTGGGAAAGGCTAGTCTGATACAAGGTATTCTGTCATGATCATAAGCTGGAAGTATATAGCACATTTTTGCTTGGTTAAAACATGATTTCATATTATTTCAGAACTCTATTTGTGGCTCTTACAAAAAAGTGTGTGAAAGAAAAAGGCAATGATAATATCCATTGTATCAGTTCTGTGCTTTATTTAAAAGTGTTATGGTTTTGAAAGAAAAATAAGTTTCTCTATATACACAAACTCAATATTAGAGTTTAAAATTCTCTAATCTATTGTCAATTCTTTTGCTAGACTTGTTTTCCTAAAATGCAAATCTGATTTTATTACTTTCTTATTAAAGTAATGTTTGCTATTCCTCATATTTTACACTGAAAAGACCTTAATTCCAAATTATGGTCCTTTAGACCCTTCACAAATATGGTTCCAACTCACCCTCCCAACCCCACATCACCCCACTCCTTCTCCCTTGGCATCTCAGCACTCTGAACTCGGGATGTCTAGGTCCCCGCCTTTGTCTGAACACAATCGTGACCTCCTTTACAAAATATCCTCTACACAGAAGCTACAGCTACCCCTCCTCATTTCTTTTCTGCCTAACAAGGTCATTCTCATTTTTCAACTTCTAATTCCAATATTTTCCTCTTTAAAAACCATTCAAAATCTTTACAGGACAAAATGATGTATTTTTATGTTCCCATAATATTGGTTTTTCAACCCCTATTTTCAAGGGTATAAACTGCTTAATGCTATGACACAAACAAAGCAGACGGTTCGTATCCTAAAAAGTGCATCTCCTCCCTTAGTCTACCAGCTCCCTGAGGGCACAGCTGGTGGCTTATTCTTCTGTAGGTCCCAGCCATCCAGTAACAGGCTTTCTGTAGGTGCTCAATGGAATTGAACTAAATGCAATTATACTGGGGAGAGGTCATGCATCTTTGTTTAAAAAATATTACTAAGGAAGTGGACAGGCTAGTTCAATCCATAGAGTTGGAAAATAAAAAGTAAAGTCAAATACACAGCCATGTGTTACAGTTACAAATCTAGTGATGAGCTGCCACAAGGAAAACGTTAATTCATAGAATCTGAAAATTCACCCCCTTCTCTCAGGTCTGGTGCAGACGCTGGAAAACCTTCAGTTTCCCTGAGTGTTGGGCTAAAAAGGCCACAGCTGAATAGCAGCAAAGTGTGAGACGTGGCGCAGCAGCACTGATTTGGCCTCCCCACTGCCAGCGTCCAGGTGGGAGTGGTCGGTGTACCTACCAACAGTCAACACTCGGGCTGGCACAGAAGGCGTTCAGTCTGAGCCAAAATATCTAAACCTAATTACAACTGAAAACAGCAACAACAACAAAGCACCACCACCAGCAACCAAAATCAAACCCAGATCAAACGTCTAAAACAAGGAAAGTTGAACACAATTTTCCAGAGAGCAATATGACTATCTATGTCTCCTACCCTACCAAAAAAATATTCCTATAGAAAAAAAGACAACTAAACTCCACAAATAAATCTTTTTTTTTAAATATTTTATTTATTTATTTATTTATTTTTAGAGAGAGGGGAAGGGAAGGAGAAAGAGTGGGAGAGAACCATCAATGTGTGGTTGCCTCTCATGTGTCCCCTATTGGGGACCTGGCCTGCAACCCAGGCATGTGCCCTGACTGGGAATCGAACCGGCGACCCTTTGCTTCACAGGCCCATGCTCAATCCACTGAGCTACACCAGCCACGGCCACAAATAAATCTTCACCAAAGCCCATTTATTTTTCTTCCTTGGCATATAACTAGAGAGCACTTCCCAGCCTCCCTAAGACTGAGTTCTGGTTAAATGATTAAGAGTAAAACTTAGCTAGTTCTACATCCAATTCCTAAAAATCCTGCTTGCATTCTTCATTCTACCACATGATCTTCCATTGTCTGCAGGCTGGATGCAGAAGATTCATTGCAAGAATTTAATTTCCCAGGAGATGGTACAGAAACTAAATAGAAAGTGCCTGAATCCCTAAATAACTCTGTGGAGCAGAGCTCCCCACACCCCTACTTCCCATACTGGACTGTCAATCAATCCTTGTCATATGAAGCCACTGAGATTTTAGTATGTTGGTGACAGCAGTTTGCCTTGACTAATATATTTACTTCTGTTATAAATATCATAACTGTAATTTTCATTCAGCTCAATTATTGCTAGTTTTTAAACTTTTATGCAAAAAAAAATCAGACTTTACTACTAGAATGAACATGTCACCTCACCTTGGCCAAGTCCCTTACCTTAGGTATGCCTCAGAATCTTAATCATACCAGACTGTGAGTGCTCAAGGAACACTAAAGCCAGTCTGTCCTATTAGTCAAATAGTTGTTCCCTGCTTTATGACTAAAACCAGACTAGTAGGAGAAAAGGGCTGAGGACTGCCTAAAAACTGTCTGTGGTTATGGTCAACTAGTAATGGAATGAACACCGAGGTCACTCACAGGGCTAAGAGGAATGCGGCTACAGCTTCTTCCACAAAGGCTTTGCGCTGTGCTGACTCACCTGTCATTCACCTCCTGACAGCAACAAAATGCTTGCAGGCAGATGGTTAACTAAAGCAAGAGCCTTTGATTCCCAGAATATTTCCTCCAGTTACTAACAGGGGCTAAATTCAGAAGACTTCAGCCTATTATTAAGCCATCTTATTTTTCTTACACATTAGCCCATAGAATTAGAATGTCTGAGAGTGGGGTAGAAAGAGGGTTTCAGTTGTGCTTGGGGGACATTTGTTTTTCACTTTTGTCAATATTACCTTAGGGTTCAGAGTTTAAGGATAGTTTCATGTGGTAGTCTTATGCCACTATTTAAGTAACTAAAAAGAAAAAAGAAATGAAATGATTTTTCTTTCACACCAAGTTTTCTGATCTAAGTTTCATTTACCCCATGATTCCAACCTATATTCTTCAGGTAAAGCTCCATATTTTATGAACAAATAAATAAACTGATCCTAACAACAGTAGAGAAAAAACAAGCCACAGATCACTAAGTAAGAATCACCATATACTGTATATCAGGAAGTGTTAGAGCTAACAAAAACAAACAAACAAATGAAAAACAGGAAAGACTTCTAAATACATGTTTTGAAAAATAGTAAAAGCACCATTTAGTGAAATCCAGTTATTTTAGAAGTTGGCCCACTGAAGTCTTTTCCTTGCATTACAAAGACAATTTTCTAAACAGTTTTTAGCAAGGAGGATTTTGAAGTTCTTAGATGTGCACATCTTCATTTAATCTTGTATAAATAAAAGACAGTAACTTAATCTAAAAGCAGCCACACAAATCATATTAGCCTGAAGAATAAGAGGCTCTCTCCCTGAATATCTTTCCTAGAAGCCCAAGAGGATACAACAGAGTTCTCTCTAAATCAAATCAACATAAATTTATTAAACAACTACCTTGAGCAAAGCATTCTAAAAGAAGCTGTAAGGCAATCAAATAATGATACTAATATGTCGCATCTTTGAGGATTTACTGTGTGCCTTCGGGGGTGCTAAGTGACTCTCAAGCTTTCACCTTATGAGAGGCAATGTTGCAGAATGGAAAGAAGATGGTTCTGGGGACAGAGGCAGAGGTCTGAGTCCCAGCACCACCACGCCAGCTCCCTGTGCTTTGATTTTCTCATTCGTAAAACATGTACCTCATGGGACCTCTATTCAAAATCATAGGTTTTTTGGTAAATAAATTATTATATGACAAGCACTTTGAATAATGCCTGACATGTTGCAAGTATTCATAAATGTTGGTTATGCTATTACACTTCATAATCATAAAGTTTTCTATGGATAGGATCTACTACTATGACTACTTGAATAATAAAGAAGGAAAGGTTAAGAAATTGATGCAGGATCACATAGGAAGTAGGGTCAGAGCTCATGTTTGCCTAAACGTAATGTCAGTGTTCTGAATCCTTACTCCTCCTATCTCCATTAATGAGAAGAAATACAGGGTCTGGCACAAATAGCACCTCCTCTTATTACAAAATATTTTATTACAAAATCATAAGCATGTAATTCCATACATAACATAACAATACCACATGCAAGCACACCATATGACATTTTAGTTGAAATGCTCAAACTGAAACCATTAGTGATTACACCCATACTATTATTACCCTATCAACCACATTCAAGCAGGTGTTACCTCTGCTGGACCCTGTATAAACCTTGGTCCCTCACATTGGGAGCCAAGGAAATAGCACAGAAAGGCTTAGAAGCATGTCTTCACTAAATTAAAATGTAATCAACAACATAGACTATCTTAGTATAAAGAATACATCTTTTCAATTTTCATTTATTGATTTGAGAGAGAGAGAGACATTGATTTATTGTTCTACATGTTGATGCAGAAATTGGTTGATTCCTGCATGTGCCCTGACCCAGAAAGGAACCTACGCCTTGCTGCGTCAGATTGACACTCTAACCAACTGAGCTACCCGACCAGACCAAGAATACATCTCCATATACTGATGTTTTACATTTCATGAAGCCCATTGACAAAATTATCACATATTTAATTCTCAAAACAATTTTGCCAGTTGGATGTGAACTTTATTACCTTCCCCACTCTATAGCTGAAGAAATGCAACATGTGCAAGATAAGATGCTAAGTTCATCCACCTGTTAGATGGCAGATGTAATTTAAGTTTTATGGCTCTTAAACTGAGGTCAATGTCACTGGGGAGCCTGATAAAAATGTGGATTCCTAGATCTAACCCCAAATATACAAAAACAGTCCCTCTAGCAATGGGAACTTAGAATCTGCATTTAATAATTTCTACAGATAATATAGGTGCACATAGACAATTTAGAACATTGAGAATCACTCCTCCATGCTATCTTGCTCTCATCAAAGCTCTGGAAAGGGATTGAATGGTTGAGTCTATAGTGGGTAATCCAAGCATTCACTGGGTACAAGGACTCTTGATTCCTGGATCTTGATAAATTAGAAGACTACCTTTAAATTTAATTACAGCCTCGTCTTCATCCTCCTCCACTTGTCCTAATCAAATATCCAAACAGTCCCTGCCCTTAACAGCTTGCACTGAAAGCAGGAAATATTAGGTTTGCTAAAAAGTCCATTTAGTTTTTTTCCATAAAATAAAAGCCACATTTTTTCACGTTCACCAATAACTTCATTGATTTGGATATTTTGAGTATGTCGATTATCTCCCTCATGATATAACGTTGATTGTTCTCAATTAATGTCTCAGTTTGATCGCTACCAACTTCAACTGGTCTACCTGACTGTGGAGCTTCGTCCAGTGAGAAGTCTCTAGCACAAACCTTCAGAAACCACTTCTGACAGGTTCATTTGGTCACAGCACCTTCTCCATTCACTGTATGAATCTTCTTTTTGCATTTCAGTTGCGTTTTTACCTTTCTTGAAATAATAAAGCATAATATGCCAAAATATTGCTTATTTTCCTCCATCTAAAATATTAAAGTGGCTACACTTCATCAATTTTGATTTTTTTAATCCATGCTGATTGACAGCTGTCACAATACAATCTAACAAAACTGTTTTGAATGAAGCTAAAGCCAACTAAACACTACTAGAGCCATCTTATGGGGGAAAATTGAACTTTTTGGCCAACCCAATAGTAACTAGAACTAGAGTGAACTCCAACAGTAAGTAGGATTTTGACTAAACACTGCTTCACTCTAGGATGTGGTGAACATGGAACACCTTGGTCAAGAGCAGGTCCTTGATTCACAGTCTGAAAAGTAAGCCTACAAGATACCCATACAGTGGATAGGAGACTATAGTCACCCTTTTATCGATATTTATAATTTATGAAGTTCAAGTTTATTAACATTTAACATATAGACTGATGGTACTACTTGTATATAATTTATAAGTAAACACACACATACATATAGGTGCAAAGAAAAAATATGTACTGAAAGAGCTGCACAAAAAAAAAAAACCTTGGTCCCAACACATGTAGTAATTGCTCTAGAATCAAACTGCCAGTCTCTACCACTTAGAATTTTTGCATCTATATAATGGGTAAAATATTAGTACCTGCCTCGTAGGGTTCTTATGTTAATTGAATGAAGTAATATTTGTACAGCACTTGACATGTACAGCACCTGCATAAGTACTGAACAAATCTTAGTGTGATAGATCTTTCTCCCACAGCAATTATTATAATCATTACCATCTTTGTATCCATCCCCTTGGCAATGTGACTCTACAGTTTTCCCCATTAAGAGATGTAATCTGTTTTGCCTTCCTTAACTGTAGGCTGATTTTACAGCTAACATGCTTTGGCCAACAAAATGAGGCAGAAGTGACTCTGTCACTTCTAGTCCTAAGCCTCAGGAAACCATTCACATTTCTGCTCACTTTCTTAGAACTGCTCAGCTCCCATGTGAATAAGCCCAGACCAGCCTGCTGAAGGACAAGAGACCATGTGGAACAAAGACAAACCTTCTGACCTGAGACCATATCAGACTAGCCAGCCTTCAGCCTTCCTGGCAACTGAGCACAAACACATAATTGACCTCAGCTAAAATGAGAAGAACTATCCAGCCTGTGATATACCCATAGAATCTTGTTATATAAATAGTTGTTGTTTTAAGCCACTAAAATTTGTGGGTAGTTTGTTATACAGAAAAAGCTAACTGATATATTTAGCCACTACCATCAGAAAAGATGCAGAGCCATAAACTAGTGGTACCCAACCTTATTGGCACCAGGGACCAGTTTCATGGAAGACAATTTTTCCATGGACTGAGGTTTGTGGGGATGGTTTGGGGATGATTCAGGTGCATTACATTTAAATTCACCTTCTGCTGTGCAGCCTGGTTCCTAACAGGCCCAGACTGGTACCAGTCCGAGGTGCAGAGGTTGGGTACTCTTGCCATAAACCATTCTCAAGTGAAGACACAAAGGAATAAGGTTAAATAGCTGTCTTAAACGCCTAGGGAAGAAAAGCTATATAGCTGAAGTAATCAGTAAAAAGCTGATTCCATTAGAGGTCACCAATAGCCTGAGTGAAAGATTTATGTGTCAAGTACTGAATAGCATCAGTGTTTCCTTTAGGGAGGAAAAGAAATATCTGTGAGAAAATACAACACAATGACAAGGAGACCCACATCTTGAAGCTTCACAGATGTGAGGAATTTAGCTATTTGAAACAGCCTTGGATTGACTGAAAAATTAACTTCGCTTATGAACCTCTTGATTCAGTTAGTCAATTTCACAATGAGAGGTGGGCTATTATCTCAGGAGAAGTGATAAATGTAATAGAATAAATATCTACATATTTCTTAGTTCAAAAACCTGGAGCAATTTTCAGCTATGGGTCACACACCTAGCTTTCTTCATCTCTAATCCAAAAGCTTAGGGATTGATCTTTAAAAGTCAGGAGATGTTTCTATGTCTTGGAGTCTAAGACCGAATGAATTGTGCCAGGACACAAGAAACTGTCACTTTTTTGTTGTTGTTGAACTTGAATTTTCAAGTGAGAATAAAAGACTATTTCTCAGAAATAATTACAGTAGAACTCCCAAATTTTTATTAGAAAAAATATAAATCAATCAGCTCTATCTCATCAGTAGGTTTGAGAGTGAAGAAGTCATGTCAATTAACATCCTAATCAGATTCTGATAAAGACATTTTGAGCTGATGCTAACATTGTGGTAAACAAATTATTTTAAGACCTAATCCACGCATTTCACTCCACATATCCATGCTCTCTCTTAAAAGAACAAGAAGTCATTATGACAAAGATTACTTGTTTCCATGGTTAGTTCTCATTTTCTCTACTAACAGAATCCCTCTACTGACTTGGGTGGTGATATGCCCAACTAAAAATCTACATTTACCAGCAGCTCCTTCAAAAATGAAAAAGATATGAGTGACCAAGTTAGCTGGAAAGGGATGACATTGCTTGGGCTGCCAGATAAGCTCATTACAGAGGACATACCCACACGGGTCTTTTAATTTATTGTTGTGATTGTTATTATACGGCTTCCCTATTCTTCTGCCTACATGCATAAGACTAACTGCTGGTATTCAGGCTTCAGCGGTCATCTAGTGAGCTTAAGTGTAAAGGCTACATTCTAATGTAATCATAGGTGCCTAAATCTCTGATGGCATCTGTGAGAAGTGTCACATTAGCCTTGAATTTCTTCTCATGCAAGAGAGAAAAATATTTTTTTAAATAAGCATATGTCTTGTGCAAGCCACTATCTGTAACTTAGAGCCTAATGCCATTTTAAATGTTGTAGGTGCGTATTTAATTTAGTTGAGACATGTCTCTTTAAATTCTGGATAAGAAATTCCCTTTGATAATTACACAAATATTACTAGAAAATTCTGAGCTGACAAAATATTGGAAAGGGAATAATATAGTAGACAAAACTTCCAACAGTTCATTGGAGGGTCCAGGGCAGTCTTGACCATACCACTAGAGAAGGAATGGCAGCTGGATAAACCTAGAATGTGCCAATCTGATGGCCATGTGCTATTAAGATGGCTTAAATTTCATGTGCTCTCACCAGGAAACTACATTTCCATCATGAATAAAACTGTATTTACTCAAGATAGATGCTACTAAAGAATCTGAAGGAGATAGTAAGGATCATATTTTCCAAAAGTCCATAGAGACAGTCTAAATGAGGTATAAATTTTTCATCAGAAATGACAGATTTTTTAACACCCATTGACATTAGTGGATAGATCTTTCAGACAGAAGATCAACAATCAATCATTATAGCCTTAACTGACACATTAGACCACAGTATTTCATTGATGTTTTTAGAGCATTTCATCTCAAAGGAGCAAAATGTGCTTGTACATTCTTTTCAACTTGACATGGGACATTTTCAAGGATAGAACATATGCTAGGCCACAACACAAGTTTCAATAGATTTAAGAACACTGAACTCATATCAAGCATCTTCTCTGGTCACAAAGATATGAAACTAAAAATCAAGTAAAGAAAAAAATTTAAAAACATACAAACACATGGAGGCTAAATAACATGTTACTAAACAATGAATGGGTTAAAATTGAGATCAAGAAAAAAATCAAAAGATACCCTGAGATGAATAAAAATGGAAACATAACAACACAAAGTCTGTGAAACATCAGTAAAAGCAGACCGAAGAGGAAAATTCACAGCAATACAGGCCTACAGCAAAAAAAAAAAAAAAGAAAAAACAAGATAAATCTCAAATCAGCAATCAACCTTGACACCTAAAAAAGCTAGAAAAATATCAACACACAAGCCCAAAGTGAGTAGAAGGAGGGAAATAATAAAGATCACAGTGGAAATAGATGAAATAAAGTCTAAAAGAATACAAAAGATCAATGAAACCAAAAGCTGGTGCATTAAAAAGATAAATAATATTGTTAAACCTTTAATGAGACACACCAAAAAAGAGAAGATCAAAATAAATAAATCAGAAATGAAAGACAAGTGACAACTGATACCACAGAAATATTGTACAAAAGTTTGTAAAAAATATTACAAATATATGTCAACACACTGAACAATCTGGAGAATATGGATAAATTCCTAGAAACATGCAATCTTCCAAGACTGAATTAAGAAGAAATAGAAAATCTGAACAGTCTAATTATTACCAACAAAACTGATGCAATAATAAAAAAAACTCTCAACAAACAAAAGTCCTGGACAAGATGGCTTCACAGGTGAATTTTACACAACATTCAAAGGAAAACTAATAACTATCCTTCTAAAACTATTCCAAAAAATTCAAAAGGAGGGAAGACTTCCAAGATCACTTTATAAGGGCAGCATTATCCTGACCCAAAAAATAGATAAAGACATAACAAAGACAATAAAAAACAATGTTCCTCAGGCCAGTGTCCCTGAAGAACATGGATGCAAAAAAATCCTCAACAAAATATTTGCAAACTGAATTCAGCAATACATTTAAAAACCATTTGACAAAATCTAGCATCCGTTCATGATGAAAATTCTCAGCAGAGTGGGAATAGAAAGAACATATTTGAATACTATATATGACAAAAACACTATATATGACCAAACAAAGCTAACATCACACTCAACAGGGAAAAATTAAAATTGTTTCTTTCAACATCAGGAGTAGGACAGATATGTCCACTTTCACCAGTCTTATTTAACATAGTAGTGCAAGTCCTAGCTATAGCAATCAGAGAAGAAATAAAAGGCATCCAAATTGCAAAAAAGGAAGTAAAACTATCACTATTTTCAGATGACATATTATATATAGATACTCCTAAAGATTCTACCAAAAAAAGTACTAGAACTACTAAATTCAGAAAAGTAAGATACAAAATAAATATTCAGAAATCAGTTGCACTTTTACACACCATTAATAAACTACCAAAAAAAGAAATTAAGAAAACAATTCCATTTTCAGTTGCATGAAAAAAAAACCCTAGCAATAAGTACTTTAAAAAATTTTATTCATTTTTAGAGGGGAAGAGAAAAAGAGAGCGAGAGAAACATCAATGTGTGGTGGCCTCTCATGTGCCCCCTACTGGGGACCTGGCCTGCAACCCAGACATGTGCCCTAGACTAGGAATTGAACCAGTGACCCTTTGGTTCACAGGCTGGTGCTCAATCCACTGAGCTACACCAGCCAGGGCCCTGGGAATAAGTTTAATTGAGGAGGTAAAAGACCTATACTCAGAAAATTATAAGATATTGAAGAAAGAAACTGAAGAAGATACAAGTAAGTGAGAGCACATATTATGCTCATGGATAGGAAGAATTAACATCATTAAAATATCTATACTACCCAAAGCAATCTATAGATTTAATGCAATTCCTATCAAAACTCCAAAGGCGTTTTTCACAGAATTAACACAAATACTCTAAAAATTTTAATGGAACCACAAAGCATCCCAAATAACCATAGAAATCTTGAAGAAAAACAAAGCTGGAAGTTTCACACTACCTGATATAAAATTATGCTATACTATTCTAGTAATCAAAACAGTGCAGTACTAAAAAAACAGACACCTACATCAATAAACAGAATACAGAGGCCATAAATAAGCCCACATTGATATGGTTAATTATTCTATGACAAAGGGAGAAATAACATACAATGGGACAAAAACAGTGTGTTCAATAAACAGCATCAGAAAAATTGGACACATGCATGCAAAAAATGAAACTAGACCATCTTCTTAGACCATGTACAAGAATAAACTCAAGTGGATTAAAGATTTAAATGTAAGGCTTGTAAATCATAAAATTTGTAAAAGAACACATAGGCAGTAAAATCTCTGACATTTTTTACTAATATTTTTTCTGATCTATCTCCTCAGGCAAAGGAAACAAAAAAAAATAAACATATAAGAGTACATCAAACTAAATTTTTTGCACATCAACAATATGAAAAGACAACCCACTTAATAGGAGAATGTATTCACCAATGATACATCAAATAAAGAGTTAATATCCAAAATTTATAAAGAACTTGTAGAACTCAACACCAAAAACCAAACAATTCAATTAAAAAATGGTCAGAGGACCCAAATAAACACCTCTTCAAAGAGGAAATACAGACCACCAACAGACATATGAAAAGATACTTAATGTCGCTAATCATCAGAGAAATGCAAATTAAAACTACAATGAAACATCACCTCATGCCTGTCAGAATAGCAATCACCAATAAATCAATAAATAACAAGTGTTGGTAAGAATGTGGAGAAAGGGAAACCCTTGTGCGCTGTTGGTGGGAATGCAGATTGGTGTAGCCACTAATAAAAACATCATGGAGGGTTCTCAAAAAATTAAAAATGGAGCTGACTATGACCTAGTCATTTCACTTCTGGGTATATACCCAAAGAAACTCAAAACACCAATTCAAAAGGATAAACTCACCCATATGTTCATTGTAGCATTATTTAAAATAGTCAAGATATGGAAACAACCCATGTGCCATCAATAGACAAGTGAATAAAAAGAAATGGTCCATATACATAATGGAATATTACTCAGCCATAAAACAGGAGTAAACTCTTACCATTTGTAACAACTTAGACGAACCTAGAGTATTTTATGCTAAGTGAAGTCAGACAGAGGAAGACAAATACCAGATGATTTCACTTTTATATGGAATCTAAAAAACAAAATAAACAAAAGAGAAAGGAACTCATAGCTTCAGATCAATATTCAAGGCTCTAGCAAGCCTGAGGAAAATGGCGATAGAGGACATGATCTGGTTAATAAGGTGGTTAAGGTTAATGTGGGTTAGGTGCTCAATGTCAAGATTTCTACAACAGATGTCATAGATGGTCTTGTTGTTGACCATGAGGGCACAATCAGAATGCTCCAGGGTGGTGTGATAGTGAGGATAGTGTTGTGGGGCTTAATTACAGCTGTGGATGCCTGGAAGGGCTGGGTAAATGGAGAACTCTAGCTTGGACTTCTTGCCATAATCAACAGAGACATTCTATCAACACAGAGGTGATCCCCAAACCAATTCCACCACCAAAGTTGTAGGAAACCAAGAAGCCCCAAAGACCTGTGCACTGGTCAGCCCATTTCTGAATTAGGTTCTAGACAAGGCCACTGATCTTCTTGCCAACTGTGTAGTGCCTGTGGACATAGTTATTGGCAGCATTTTTCTTGCCTGTGATGAGCTGCTCAGGCTGGAATAGATGGCAGTAGGTGCCAGTGCAAACTTCATCAATTACCATGGGTTCCAGGTCTATAGGCACTGCTCTTGGTGCATGCTTACCAGTGCCTGTCTCACCAAACAAAGTGTTAAGGGAGTCATCTTCTCTCCCAATGGTCTTATCACTTGGCATCTGGCCATTGGGCTGTATGCCATCTTCCAGGCAGAAGAGCTCCCAGTAGGCATTTCCAAACTAGACACCAAGCCTAGCAAACGTGGATGGAGATGCACTCACACATGACTGAGACTTTTGGGTTTTGAGGGGCTGGACAAGATGAGGGAAGAGGGACAAGGACCTCCCACTGACGAACTACCAAGGAGTCCCGGGGAGAAATGGAGAAGTATTAATACAGACCAGGTCAAGTGGAAATGCATGGCCAGGACACCTCCTCTTCCCAAGAAATAAGTGAGTCAACTTAAATATTTTCTTTTCTAGCAGAAACTTCCCAGCAGCAGGAGACACAACTTCAGAACTGGGACGATGTAAGTCAGTATTAACAGGTGCTTCCAAGACAACCTCATTTGTTATCAGAGAATGAGGCCTGTGGAGAATGAAGAGCTTTCCTCGAAGAATTCAGCTTTTAAACTCCAACTGTGTTAAATCTTTTCTCCTCATTTTATTTCTACAAAAAAGATAACAATGTGTCATTTTGGGGCTTATTTCTCATCTTCTCCAGAAAATATTAATGGTTTTAAGGGAGATGATAAAGAATTTAAAGTATTCAGGAGACAAAATGAAATCTCTCTGAAATTTCACTTGGCTAGCTAAAGGAAAATGGTAAAAGTCTATTGTATATATGTATTTGGAAAAATGTAAAATCTTGACATACATCAAGAGAATTCTGGTTTTTATAAACTGTTTGCCACTCACTCTGCTTGAGTTTTGAAAGGACAAATATATCTGTAGGTCTGAGGAGGAGATAAACAACTTGCAAATTTTCTTTCAAGTCCACAAATGAAGGTGACACTTACTGCCCCAATCCAAACATTGCCTTTTCTTCTCCCATTACTTATTTTCAAGAGGAGCTTTGGGGAATAATCTTATGTGATGACAAAACTTAGGGGCAAAGAACATTTTGGTCACTTTGTGAAGCAATAAAATTATTCTTTCTTTTTGACTCTTTTCCTGATTAAAGAAAAAGTCGACCTCACTTATTAAAAACTGATCTTCAGAAAAGGCTACTGTTTTCCATGTATTTCATAACCTGAACCCCTTTTTATTTTAAACTTAAAAAATCAATCCAATAGAGTATAGTGTAGTGTACAATTTTGATGAAATTTCTACCTAGTAAAAGATTCAATATATGTGCCTGCATAGACAAATATGTTGCTCAAAACATTCCAAACTGTCGTGAACATAAGCTAGTAAAAATTTCTGAAAGAGCAAAAAAAGCGCCATATCTTAAATTAAATTTTCAAATTAAAAAGTATTTAACCTAAACCGTTGAGGACAGAATGAACAATATCTCGTGTGATTTCTATAACTAAAGTTGCATTTCCACGTACTCGTCTAAAATATTTCTGAATAAATAGGTTGAGATTATTTTTTTCCAGAACATGTGTCCAGTTAGAAAAAAAGAATTTCAGAATTATTTCCCTTGGGAATGAATGTTGCAATTTGCCACGTGGAACCTATGGGGCTCTTGGCGGTCATCAGATCTGCGGTGGGCGTTCACTCCCCACTTCCCAGGCATATGCTCTTTGAATGTCAGTTGAGCCACAACTCCAGATTCTGAAAGGTGTCTCCCTCCTGAGAGGATGCTGCCAAAGCAAAATACATTTCTAGAAGTTCATGGAGCAAAACCTTCTGTTGCTTCCCTTTTTCCACTGTAGGCCCAGCTACCCCGTCCAAAGTGTTTATGTTATTGTCTCTTCTAGACGAATTCCCTCTCAACCTATTTGTTTCCGCTCTGAGACACTGGAGGTTTCTCCACAAAATGGCGGCTGGATGTGAAGAAAATATCACCAAGTTTCCTGTTAGAGAAGAGTCCATTTGGTGAGAACTTTTGATTCACATACCCATTAAAAATAAAGTATACAGAGCAGGACAAATGGTGGTGACTGTGAGGGAGAGGTACATGGCTTTCTCTGCACTGATAAAGTTTTGTTCATTCTTCAAGTGCATATAAAAGAGACTTCAGAGAGGATAAAGACATGGCTTGAATAATCCTGCAGCTCATTGAAATGTCTACTTTCTTTATCCCTAGCGGAACCATTTTGCCCCATCAAATGCTTGTAGGAGAAGTTAAAACGAGGCACGTGTGCAGTCCTCCACAAAGGAGCCCTATATTTAACAGCACAAACATCCAGCACCTCAAAGTTTTAAAGAAAGCTGTGTTTATTATGAGGGCTTAAGAAATAAAAAGTACAAACTTTCTCATCCTGAATAATATGCAAAGAAATTTACAGCCAAAATAAGGAAGCTGTGCATAATGTAACACTTGGCAGGAATTTTAATCAGCGGATTGGCAAGGCTGGATGCAATACTTCAGTTCCTTTTAGACATGTCTGAGCTTCCTTAATTTAAACACCACACACACTGGGTCTAGGGAGAACATTTAGGAGCCACGGTGCTTTCTGCAGGAGTGCTGATGAGCAATACAAGCTAAGTAGGGAGCATTGCTGTGATAACCGTTTCAAACTCAGGGAATGAATGATGGCGAGTGACAGACACACTGCTATTGCAGAGCAAAGCAACACAGATTTACATTATAATAGGCATTCTAGCCGCATTACTTTAGCAGGTGAAGACGCTTTCAGGTATCATTCTGACTCAGTTTTGCTCTAAAGAGCACACTTTGGGACTTTGTCACAAGTTTTCACACAGGATTGATGTTTTCCCAGTTGAAAAACAACAGAGTTGCCCAGTAGCCCTCAATTCCCGAGCAGCCACCCTAACGGCAGTTCAAACAAGTTGACAGTCAGGTCACACAGTGCAGTCCCAAAGCTGACCATCGAAGAAAGAGTTATAATGTGATGAAAAGCTCTGGGGAATCTGTTAAATCCACATCCCTGTCAGGATGAAACAGGAGCAATCCTGCCTCTGGAGCAACAACTTTCGAGGAGACCAGGAAGAAAACATTTCATCCCTCTGCCACCTGCACGACATTCTAGTAATCGGTATCCATGATTTGACAGGAAATCTCAGGAAGTGAAATGTCAAGAAAGAAGACTCAAAAGTCAAATGGTAGAGACACAATTATGAAGTGTTTGGATTTAATTATCACTGAGGGTCTTTTCCTTTACATTTTTTCTTTTAATGTTTAAATTCCTTAAGTTTGCAAGAGTAGTAAAGTGTGGAAACACAAGATGTTCAAAAGCATTCTTCAATAACTCAGTACAAAAGGAGGTACATGAGGGATGGGGTGGCAATTTGCTCTGTTCACAGAAACCAAAGGTCAAGAGACACAAAAAGTCGCCAACTTTATGTAAACTGCTCTTAGAATATTTTCAGAAATTAATTCAGAAATATGATCTGTTTAGAAAGAAGACTGATTATTTGTATGCTATAGTGTTTCTTTGCTAGGTAATACGACATTTATATACACCATAAATATCTTGAGAAAGTTATTATTTGTGGGGGGCCTATCGTGCTGTAAGTTACAAAACCAAACATTACTGTGATACGGTTTGGGACACCACTGCTTCACCAGCCGCACCAGTGCATCTCTGTTTCCCAACTCCCGATGGAAAGAGCAAAGAACTGAGATTGTGGCTGAGCCATAAAACCACACCTCAGAGTTGCACTGATAGCATGATTTAACTGAGATTTCACAGAAAAGGAATCAGGTGCTTTTATTTTTTAAAGGACATTTAAAAGGGTATATCTCTTTTTAGCAAAGAGTAAGTTGACAATCTTGATAGTATCTGTTGAAAATGAATATTTGAACTGACAAAAAATTTATTATCAGAGTGCTGAAGTTGAATCATGCTTCCAGACTCAGACGGAGTATAAGACAGCAGATAATTCAGAGAGAATGTGAATGAAAGTGTGTTTGCATGAGGAGATACAGTGCTCTGGAGAATCTGATGTCCGATCCATGGGATGTGGGGCAAAATGAAATGGAAAGGATGAATATATGTAATTTAATTATGCTAGGAAAGAAGGCTTGAGGAAAAAATGTTCTAATAAATTAATTTAGGAGCATAAAAATTATTCCAGTATGATTAACATTGGTAAGTAAGGATGACTTGACAATTAAAGAAAAGCCATGAGACTTAAGTATGTGAAATCAGCAAGCCTAATATCTGTGAGAACTGGGAATTTTCAACTAAGGAGAAAACAGTAATGTAACCATTTTGGAAAGAGTAAAGAAGAAAGATAATCTTGACTTCTATATGTCTATTTCTTTACTAAAGTAATGCTTAGCATCATTTTTTAAAATTGTTTAAAAAATAATTCTTTATAAGCCATTCTACCTCCCTATCTCCTTCATCAGTAGTATAGCTTTTTTTAAAAGTAATATTCTCTTAAAGTCTTAACTGGTAATTCCCCAGGTATTTCTGGTCACTAAGGTCAGGAAGGTGCTTTTCAATGGGCTACTCTTCCATTATCTCATGTATTCACTCTTTCTTAGCACACTTTCCAGGCACCTCCCATGTTCCATATACCACTGAAGTATGTGAACAGAAATACATGGAAGCAAGGCCTTTAGCACAATGGCATCTGAGTTAGGTGTCAGAATTAAGACACCTAGCAAACATTTTGTTTTTATATCGGAGGATTTGTCAGTGTCTCTCTACTCTATTGCAGTTGGCAAAATCTGCCATCACTTGAACTTGTAATGTTGTCCTTAAGTAACTTCTCTCAGCCATACCAATATCTATCTATGATCCCTCTGACTTTGGGAAGGTTTTGCAAAAGGTACAGGTTCCAGATTCAGATAGGATGGACAAATTTCTTGTCCATCAATATTATTAATGATTCTAGGCAAGCTCCTTGGCCCTTTTTAGCATCTTTCCTTATTTGTAAAATGGAAAAAATATTTTTTTATTTTTAAGCCTGGTCTTGAAGATTAGCTTGAATGAAGAATGAAAATCACCGAGGACATGGTATACGCTCATTAAATGGTGGATGCTAGAAGTACAATTGGCCTCATCATTCTATCTAACATCAGGGTGTTTTTGCACTAGGTGTTGGTTTAGAGGTGAACCTCAAGGGTCACCTGCTGGTCTCAGTCCCAAGTCAGGATGATATATCCTGTAGGTATTACAACTCTAAGGCAGTAAGAAAAATTGTACCCTTAAAATTAGCATGTGTTGATAATAGTCTACAAAAGTTTAAAATTAAATTTTGCAATGTTATTATATGTCTAAAAGAGATAAGAAAACAATGGTTACTGTACAAGCAAAGGGAATTTTCTCTAATAAATAGGATGTCATGTTCCTCTTCCAGCCTTCTGAAAAAGTCATCACGTGAAATTATTCCACATTCTTCTCACCCTACTCAAACAAAGCACAAGAAACACAGGTCTTATAAATATGCCTGAATGTCAGTATTTTGGCTGTAACACAGGAATTAGGAAAGGCTCCAGTTGTATCTTTCTGTGTGCTTCCTGATTTGTGAGCCAGAAACTTGGTATTTAATGCACATGTAAGAAAATACAATGTTTTTAATCTATTCTGATTTTTGTGAAACCAATAATTATCTAATTCTCACCCTTAGTAATGGACAAGGAGAATTTAGAAAGTAAAAATGCATTGCCTAACAATGAAAAAATAGAACAATACTACATGCAATAAAGTACCTTAATTAGATCTTGAAATCATAAACTACATCCTAGAACCCCGAAGAATTATCATTAATAATTTAATTATAAAACTAAATGCCATGACATACAGAACCAAACTAAATACCATGATATAGAGAGTTTGAGAAACATTTCAGCAATTAATGCATAACTATACATTGTATTGTCTTTTTAAGTAATTTATTCGGAAAATAATTTCAAATTTATAAAGAATTTATAAGGCCAGTATAAAGCTTCTATATTCTTCATTCAGAGCCTGTAACTGTTACTATTTTACCACATTTGTTACCATATGTATGCCATCATAACATATATACTCATTACACATAGAACACCTTACTGACCTTAGTGACCAGAAATAATTGGGGAATTACCAGTTAAGACTTCAAGAGCAGATATGCATTTTATATGTATATGTAAACACACATTTACACATTTTATATATTATAAATATATGGCAGTATAAAATATATAAAACATTATACATAAACATATATGCGTGTGTGTGTATACCTGTTCTCATTAGCATTAACATTTCCTCTTAACAGTTTGAAAACAAGATACAGACCTAATGCCCTGTCATTCCCAAATGTTCTTGTCTGCATTTCCCCAAAGCAAGGACGCTGAACCCATTACCACCTTATAACCCACTCAGTCAGTAAAGCGATATTGGTACAACCCTAACAACCTATTCAAATTTTGTCCATTGTCTCAGCAATATCCTTTTTCACTTTCTGGGTCAGAATCCAATTCAGCAAAAATATAATTAAAACTTGTTTGGACCTGAATGATTTAGGGAAGAGGATTTCTTATTAGAGTAACTGTTCTTTACGATTATTTTTTAAAATATTATTTTTAAATTTGTTTGCCTCCAGATTCAGCGTCCTCCCCTCATGACACCACTGACCCGTAAATCTAGGTACTTCTGTATCACTTGGAAAATAAATACTCTAGCTTCTCTTCAGAGTGTATAAACCTTCACCTTTTACATGTCACTTGGAATTAAAATACCAAAACCTAGACAAGAAGGAAAATGTGTTTTGAAGAGATTGAAATTATCAATCTGCTTTTATTGCTTGAATCCATGCATTTGTTTAAAATTATGTGACTATTTTAAATTTCTATTGTATCCTGGTTTCTGAAGAAAATGTATGTTAAAAATGTGTAAAGTTGTATTCTCAACCTAAATGGAATATTACATATATGTGCCCAGCAAAGTATCAGATACAACATGTATTTTGCTAATCATTTAATACATTAGCAAATAAGTTGAATATCTTTAGGAAAATATCTATTGAAACATTTTAAAGCACTTATGAAGGAGAACTGGCATTAACTTGTATGTGAGAAGCATGAAAACTATGAGGTTTTTCAAGCTATTACTTATAGATTGACTATAAGCCAACATTTATAAAGCCTTTTGGAACAAGGTATTTATTTATTTTGATAATGTAATATGGACTTTTCTCTAGAAAAACTTAAGCTTGACTATCTAGCAGGAATCTCAATACTTTCTCATCAGTAACAAAGTTTGACATCTCAGTGTGGCAAACTCACTTAGGCCTGGATGCAATTCTAGACGAGTTAAAGGGCAGGAGGTTAAGCCATGGCTGTATTTATCAATATGCTTTTAAACCAATGAGTGGATCAAGTAACATATGGAGTGAATGGGAATTAAATGTAATTAAAATCACTGTCTCCACAGGCAGGTCAGGTTATAACCTTTATTCTCTCTAACCAAACTCCCTCCTCTCACATGCCTCTAAGAATCATAAATAAAAGAACCCAAACTTTTTAAAAGTTTTTTTTAGGATGTTACCGTTAGTTTGTTTTTTAAAATCTGAGATAAAAATACAAAGCAAAGGTGTGCAGGAGAAGGTTATTGGAAGACACACACCAAAAGAAATGGCTGAAATCGTGATGGCATTTTTTTTTTACATTACTTTGATTTATTTTAAGGAGCTTCAAAGTAGGCAAATTTGTTAAAAATGAATACAGTCCCGAACGGGAGAGCAGAACTTCTCAGTCTCTCATCATCCTGGTCCCCACCAGACCTTTTCCCCATTAGCAGAGAACTTTCAGGGACTGTTACCTGGGGTGAGGTAGAGGGGTGGAGGGTGAAGAGAAAAAACAGAGAATAGTTATACAGTATAATTAAGTAATTTGATAATTCATAAAGAGTCAGTTTTTTTTTCTGTTAAATTCTAGCACAATCTGAACTGCACTATAATAGGAACCAAGCAATTGTCTGGTGATTGCTGACTGAAAGCCACCTCAGAAGACATGAAGAGAATATCTGTCTCTGGCAAGTAAAAAGGACAGACGTTACTATGCGTCTACAAGTCATACAGAAAGGCAAGGCAAATATAAATTAATGAATTACT
>PVKM010019600.1:0-24081 GCA_004027735.1 Carollia perspicillata
AACACACTGCACAAAGGTTCATTTCAATCCAGCAAACACAGAGGACCTATTACGTGCCACGTTTGGCCCATTGAAAATAGAATCACTGAACAGTACAATCCTGTGCTCCTGCTTTGGGTCAAGTGGGGACCTGTGGCAGTGAGAGAGTTTCTAGAGAGGAAGCAATCTATTTGGGAAATGGGAGTTGGGAACTTGTCTAGAAGCTGAGTTTGCACAGTTAGTTCAATTTTAATGCAGTTGTATGTATTTGGAGTGACTAGGGAAAAGTTAGTGACGTTTCATGTGTGTGTGTTGGGGAGGGTGTAGTGGAGCCACCTTTTGGCACCATAAGGCTAAATATTTAATGCTCTATGACCCCCATCCCTTCAAAAACCTTCTTAGGCCAACATGAATGACTTTGCTGACTAGGCAAAAGGTCAAGAAGTTCCCAGAAAGAAAAACAGAGATTAATATTTTGAGATGTTTTTTCTTATATCTTATTTGTAAGTGATCCTCTCCTACTAAAAGAACCTTGCTAAATAATTTCTTACCCTTGTGAGAAAATGTATTAGTTTCCAAAATAGTACAGTCAGAGACACCCCTACTTAGTTAGATGCCCTGCCTGGCTTTGTTGGGACAATGTCGTCACTACATGTATAGATTTTGCAAGGGGCTGACTTACAAGCCATTGTCTCAGGGAAGTTGAGCCTTTGCTAAGGAGCCCTGGTGTGCCTTGGCCCAAAGTGTTTGAATTAACTTGAGGTGTGGGAAGCAGGCTGATATTTTTCAACTGCTATTAATATCCCAAGGCCCCTGGGAAGGCCTGCAATCTACCAGCTCCAAGTGAGAAAGGCAGGCAGGGGAACTAGTGAGGCTGTCACATGCTGGAAGCAGGGCCATCAAGCAAAGAGCAGGCTGGGAGCCCATGAGACTGTCCAGGGCAGGACTGGGAGGAAAGGTCCGATAAGAGGACAGATCCTGAGTGCTCCGCGGCAAGGCACCGATGCTGGGCGGGAAGGCAGGCTTGCAGCTTAAATAATATCACATGATCTCTTTCTTGGTGTGAGACCTTATCAAAGAGGCTCCTGAGCCTTGAAGAATTCCAAACCGCTGGGAAGGGGAAATTCACAGCCCTGGGATCTTCCTTTAGGAGCCATTTGCCCCTCAACTAGCAGACAAGACCCTGCGCTCCAGCCACCACTTTCCATTCATGGCAAAGTCCTGATTGTCCTCCACAGCCTGCCCTGCTGCTCCTGGCTTGGGGACTGTGAGCCTGGGAAATGCACGTGTAATGAGATTTGTGACCGCATTTTCTACACCCCATCTGGGGACACAAGGTCTGACAAGCGCGCGTGTGCTCGTGGTGTTATGACCAAAATATGTGTAATCAGAGCTGCCCAGAAATCTGGCACTCGTAGTGGCCAAAGCTTTGAGCAGTAGGATCCCAGTCTCTGTGGCTCTCACAACCCTCACAGCTGCCTTTTCTTATGCGATGTCCAAGCTACATTCATTTCAGGTGACATTCAGGTGACAGTGGAAACCTGTGATGATGCGGAGGCCCTGAAGCGCCCCTTCTGAGTACGTGATCATGCCCGGCTGCAACTTCGACTTCAGTTAGTGCTCTCAGCGAGGATGCTTTTCATAAGCAGTGTCAGTAGTAAGAGGCCATGTTTTTGTCTTTTGGATGAACAACTTTTGCTTTTTAATAATACTTTGGTGAAGAAAGAGGGTGAGATTGGTACTGCAGGTAAGAATATACATGAATGAAACCTATGAAAAGGAGTTTGCCAGTTTGTCTAAGGGGCCTTTTAAAAATTAGATGGAATTCTAGCCAATTCTTATATATATTCTGTCTCATAATGTACTTTGGCCCAGTAATTAAACAAACTCCTTTAAGGAAATGATCAGCTGTATGGACAAAGATGTGTGATGTTTATCCCAGTATTGCTAATGTCAAAATATGGAAGTTTAATTCAGTGTCTAATAATAATAAAGAAATGATTAAATTAGTCACATTAACTTATATAGTGAAATATTATGCCTGCATAAAAAATGACATATTTAGAGAAAATACAGAGGTCACAGAAAATCAAATACAAATCTCTTAACCACATGAAATGCTCTGATTCAGGGTGTGAATTGCACCTCAGATATGAATACCAGGTGAGGGTTATCAGGGCCATCCTATGCTCCCCATGCTCTCTGATGGGGAAGATAGATTTCACCACCTTTTCAGGAGATGGTTTGCTGTACCTGTCAAATTTTAAAATGCCCAGATTTTTGATCCAGGAATTGCACTTTTAGGAATTTACCCTGCAGGCACATTTGCATTTGTCTAATGATGTATGTAAACAGAGAGCTTATACAATATTGTTTTAATGGCAAAAGCTGGGAACAATTCAATGTCTACCGAGAGAGCATTGGGTAAATACATTGTGGTATAGCTATTAAATGTAGTGCACTACGCAGCTGTCAAAAAGAATTAGGTAGTTCATTTAGCTAATAGTGCTGTGGAGCTATTGTCTAAATGTATTAAATGAGAAAATGTGGCACAAAAATTAATATACTACTAATGTGTGTGTGTATAAATGTATAGACTATCAGGCAGGACGTAAGAAACTCTTAACAACAGTGTCTTGGGAACAGGAATGAAGGGAATACTTACTACTTACTTTATGTTCTTTCAAATTTTTTCAATTTTATAACATGTAGACATATCACCTATTCTAAAAATAAAAAGTAAAGTAAAACTAAAAAAAGAAATAGAAATATAATGAAAATTACTGGGAAATACTCATAAAAATAAAATTTTAAACCCCCACCATATGTATGGTATAACCTCATTTGTTTTAAAAAATAATATATATAGAGAGAAAAAGACAGAAAAGAACACATCAAAATGACACTGAATGATAGATAAACTTTTAAAAATATTTTTAAGGTTTTTTTTTTACACCGACTGTGTGTATTATTTCTGTAATCAGAACAAAAAACCTGCGACTTATTTCTGGTTAATGAGATTAAGGGAAACTTATTTTCTTCTTTATTCTTTTTAGTATTTTTCCAGAATGGTTTTGTACTACTTTGACACAGAAAACAGAATTTAAAACTCTGATCCAGAAGCTTGGATTAGAGTTTCCAAAGCTGTGCTTGGCTCTACTGATCAGTGAGAGGCATCCGTCCCTGGACACCCCTTGGCCAGGCTAGGCTCAGCCCCACCCACTGGCCCTGCAGAGCAAGGGAGAAAGCTTGTTCTTACTGCTGAGTGCTACTGTTTCCCAATCAATGACCTCTCTGTTCACGCAGCCACATTTGCTGCTGCAGAGGGACCTGGGGAGTGGGGAGGGTTGGGAGGAGCCAGAAAAACAGAGGCCAAGGGGGAAAGCCAGGCACTGAGTAGGTTCCAGGCAGTGAGCATCTGGGTCACCATGCTGCAGGCTGCTTGGAACACCTTGTAGCTCATGCTTCTTTGCTCTCCAAGGTTGCTGGAGGTTTCTGGAGTCTGTCTCCCATGCTAGAAGTCTTTGCCTCCTCTACCTCCTGAGGGCTATGCCTGTCATTCTAGACAGATCATGAGTGCCTACAGCTGTAAAATTCCTGGCACAGAACCTATCCCTTTGGAATAGCTGTTTCCCTAACAAACAGCAGTCATATAAATGTAGTGTTATATTCAACAGTGTAGAAAAGGGCAGAGGAAGGACAGTCCCTGGGTACAGAGCTGAGAGGGCTGCCATGTACTGTTGTCTAGGTTATATATGGCCACACCTTCCATGAATAAAGTAAACAGTATCCATTTGTCTACTTATTATAACAATTTTTCTGGAAGATGCCTATAAATTGTTTAATAAAATTAATATATTGTGACAACTTTGAGACGTATAGAAGACAAGTGTCTTGAGGAAGAGACACATTTGTCTAGTTGTCAGTAATACCTCTGTTATCAAATACAGAATTTTAATTTAGGAGCTACCTCTTGCCCTTGTTTACACACCAAGCCAATCTGCTGTGAAACTCCTAGAGGTAAGCATGGGTGGCTGGACAGAACTATAAAGTTAGATTCATATGCATGTTTACAAGCCCTAAGAAGGAGGCGGAACCATGGGCCTTTTTAGCATCTTGAATGGGTATAGGAGAGGCTGTCAGTCCTGCCCTCACACTTAGGTTTCTGGCTTCCCCAGTTACCAGAATTGCATGCTGATGTGGGGATTTCAAAGCAATTATTGAGACCTAAGGGCTCTATTAAGCAGAAATTGCTGCCTGACTCGGCAAGCTTCAGTAACTTGGTCGCTATGGTGTTTAATCCTGACTCATGGACCCACGCGTTCTCTCCTAGATTGCGGAGCATAAATTCTGTGATTGACCACATCTGACTGCTCACATCCTTTGCACTGTGTGTGTACAAGTATGTGTGCAAACTCACTCATGTGCATAACGAATGCACATTGGCTTCCCTCTAAAATTCTTACTGAAATACTGATAGGGGTTACTTTTGGCCACATTCAGTTTCAAGGTGGGAAACTGAGACAAATGTAGCTGAAATGCCTCAGCCACCTTGGACTGCCAGGTCAGGGAGGTGTTTTAGTAATGAGGGGCCCTAAGTGTGGGAATGGCCCCAGGCTCTACCACACAAGGCCTCTTTCTGTGTCTTTGACCTTTGCTCTCCACCTCCTTGGCTAAGCTATTTATGCAAAAAGGAGCAGGAAGTCACTGAAACCCCAGGGCGCCTCTAGTACTGGTGTGTCTCCTTTGTGAGACTCCTTTTCTCACAAAACCCTTCCAGCAGTCACTCGTTAATATCCTAGCTAAGCAACTTAGACTTTCTCTTGAATTCTAGACCTATATATTTTGCTGGTCACCAGATAACTAAGAAGAAAAAAATGTTATAAAACTCAACGTTTCCAGAAAGTGAACCCATTCATCAGCTTTCCCATTTACCACAACTTTCTTCTCCCCCCATACTTCCTATCTTGGTGTGGTGGCGATGAGAAAACCTTGCAGAACTCTAATGAAGGGAGTGTAGTGACTACAGGCCCAGGTTTTGGGCTCAGAAATCCGTCACTTTTGCACTAAGACTATTTCCCACAGGCTGCTTCCTAGCACTGACGGAGCTTGGCAAAGGTACTAAGGCAAATCCATTCCTGGGTGACGTGGCACAACCCTGACAACTGGCTTTGGCTGAAAGACACCCTAGCGGTCTTGTGGAATCTCCTATAGACTGCATGGCAGTCCAGGATGCTTTTACACAAACTCTCCTCCCTCATCCAGCACTTGGGGTCTCTTGCATCTGTAGTCTGATGGCTCTCCCGGGTTTTAATAGCTTCTTTTCTATGTTCTTAAATGAAAACTGCACATTTAATCCCACTTTGGCATCTCTTTCTCAAGGAGCCAGAATAACAAAAGTAGTAACGGGAGGGGTAATTAGTACTATTGGCCTGCCTGCCTTCTGGGAGGACCAGCAGTTCATCCTCACAGAGGTAAGTACTTTCCGAGTATGGGTTTACCTTTCCTGCCTCTGGGTGGTGTGTTAAGTGATATAATCAGGGGCTCACTTTGCCTGGGGACACAGGCAGGATCCTCTCAACCTATAGGACACTGACGTTCGGACTTTCTTTTATCAAAAGACATCATTAAGAGATTTTAAAGAGTCAAATACACACAATGAGATAAAATATTTGCAATAATGCATCTGATGTGATTGCATACAGAATATATGAGTTCATACAAGTCAATAAGAAAAAAAGCAGGTAACCCAATGGAAAAATGCACAAAGGAGATCTGCTCATGATGATGGCACAGGGAAACATGGTATTCACATCCTCCCACAAACACACCAAAGTCACAACTAAACTACAGAACAATCATCATTCAGAACTGCATGAAATCTGGTGGAATAGAAGTCCTACAACTAGGAAATTAAAGTAGCCACATCAAGACTTGTAGGAGGGACAAATATACAAAACGGGTTGGTCCCGTACCCACATGTGGCAGATAAATAATTGGTAGGGGTATCTCAGCTGCAGAGATGCGCCCTGAGAAGCAAAGGGTCCAAGCCCCATACCAGGACTGTAGCCTAGGTTTCCACTGCCACAGAGAGAATTCCCCATAACTTCTGGCTTAAAAAATGAGCAGGGATTGAGCCTGAGGGAGATAGGGCCTCTACAGTCCCAGGCAGTTCCTCTTAAAGGGCCTATTCATGGGCTTACTTGGACTCAAAACCTTTGAGTTCCAGCTCTGGGACAGCAGCTTCAAAGGCTCAGAGACATAGGAGAGGAAATTGTCAGGCATCAGGGTGAGAGCTGGGGGTGAGGGGCAGCTTTCTCCCAGACAGATGTGCTGGCAGAGGTCATTGTTCCTCTGATAAACCCTTCCCTCACAGAGGTGGCAGATAGGCACCACATCTGAGACTCCATCAACCTGGCTCTCACTATTAGCCCTGCCCTGGTGATTTCCTGAGGCCCCATCCCACTCATCTTTCAGACCCACGCAAGCTGTTTCCAGTGGCCTTTCTGCACAACTGGCCTGTCTTGACTCATGCTTCAGATTTTCCTAAAATGTCTCAAACAAGAAACATCCAGCCTCCAGAAGCCCTGTACCTCTTGCTAAGTGGCCCCAGGCCAGGTGCTAGCAGCAGTGAGACTTGTTTGCAGTTTGGCCTATCCTGGGCACCTCCAAACCCAGTACAAGTAGCAGCCATCTGAAGATTGCTTTGTAGCTCATGCCAGGTGGCCCTGGGCAGAACACAGGCAGTAGTTGACCTTGGCCTGCACGTCCCAGGAGGCCCCAGAGCCAGAGCACCCAAAGGACATTTTCAGACCACATTGAAGCACCACCACCCAAGCACCACCACAAGCTACACACTCAAGTGGTGGGCTCAACAGGTATCAGAGACCTGCTGAAGTAAGTCCTGCTTTGTAGGGTGGGCCCCTGCATGGCTGATTTTCCATGGTGGTTGGTGGTCACAGCCAGTCCTTGCAGCTGATTGGCCTGGAGGTAAATCCCTTCCATTGATGTGCCAGTAGCAATCAAGGTTCAACTACAACAGGACAGTGTACACAGCCCAAACAGTAGATGAACCTGCAGTACCCAGTTTTGGTGAGCAGGGAGGCTGTGCCACTGAACCCTACCGGATACCTACTACATGAAGCCACTCAAACCTGGCATATGTAGCAGGCCTACATAATACATAGAAACAAACACAGTGAGGCAGCCAAAATGAGGAGACAAAGAAATATGTCCCAAATGAAAGAACAGAACAAAACTCCAGAAAAACCAAACTAAACAAAATGGAGACAAGCAATCCACCAGATTCAGAGTTCAAAACACTGGTTCTAAGGATGGTCAGTGAACTTAGGGGAAGAGTAGATGAACTTGGTGAGAACTTCAACAAAGAGAAAGGGAACATAAAAATGGAGATAGAAAACATAAAAAATAACCAGTCAGAAATGAAGAAAACATTAACTAAAATGAGGAATATATTACAGGGAATGAACAGTAGAGTAGATGAAGCCAAGAATCAAACCAGCAATTTGGAATATAAGGAAGCAAATAATACCCAATCAGAACAGCAAAAACAAAAAATAATCCAAAAAAGTGAGGCTAGTGTACAAACCTCTCAGACAACTTCAAGCATACCAACATTAGCATTATGGGTGTGCAGGAAGGAGAACAGAGAGAAAGAAATTGAAGACCTATTTGAAAACATAATGACAAAAATCTTCCCTAACTTGGTGAAGGAAATAGACATATAAGTCTGGGAAGTGCAGAGAGTCCCAAACAAGGTGAACCCAAAGAGGCCCACACCAAGACACATTATAATTAAAATGCTAAAGGTTAAAGACAAAGAATTTTAAAAGCAGGAAGAGAAAAGCAGTTAGTTACCTACAAGGGAGTTCTAATAAGACTGTCAGCTGATTTTTAAAAGAAACTTTGCAGGTTAGAATGGAATGGCAAGAAATATTCAATGTGATGAAAAACAAAGAACTAAAACCAAGATTACACTACCTAGCAAAACTATCATTTAGAATTGAAGGACAGATAAAGAGCTTCCCAGATGGAAGCAAACGAACAAACGAAACTTCCAGGAGTTTATTACTACCAAACCAGTATTACATGAAATGTTAAAAGGTCTTTAGGAAGAAGAAGAAAAGTAAAGATTAATAATATGAACACTAAAATGGTAATAAATACATATCTATAAACAACTGCATCTTAAAAAACAAAATACACAAACAGAACAGAAACAAACTCATAGATTCAGAGAACATTTTGACAGTTTCCAGATGAGAAGGAGGTTGAGGTGATGGGTAAAAAAGATGAAGGAATTAACAAGCTCAACTTGGTTGTTACAGAATAGTCATAGGGATGTGAAGTCAATAATATCCTAGTGACTATGTATAGTGTCAAATAAGTGTGGGATTTATTTGGATGATCACTTAATAAATTATATAATGTCTAATTAATGGGGTATATACCTGAAACTAATATAATAATGTATGTGAACCATAATAGGAAAAATTTAAATGATTTAAGAAACAAAGAAACAAACAAACAAAAACAAAAGAAAAATGCACAGAGGACTTGAGCAGACATTTGGCAAAAGACGATATCCAAATGGCCAATAAACATTGGAAAAGGTGTTAAACTCCACTAATTACATGGGAAATGTAAACTAAAGCCTCAGTGTGATGCTACTAGAAATGGCCAAAATGAAAACACCAGACAATATCGACAAGTAGTTGGAGTTGAGTCACCAGAACTCTCACACTCTGTTAGGGGAAGTGTATGTTAGGACAACTATTTTGGAAGACTGTTTGATAGTTTCTACTAAACAGTACATACACATTTCCTATGGCCAACAATTACGTGTGTACATAAGTTCATTGAAGATGGAACAGGAACGCTATTAGCAGCATTGATCATACGCCAAAAGCAAGCAGTAACATAGTTCTAATCGTTAAGTGCTACAAATCAAACAAAACTAGTCTAGACTGTTAGAAATCCAATAGTGGTTATATTTGGAGGGTGGAGGTGGACAAAAGGGTGGCTTTTTGGGTGCCGGCAAGTTATGTTTTATGATCTAAGTGCCAATTCACAGGTGTACCCACTTTAACAAAATTCATCAAGATGTACTAGGATTTGTGCAGCTCTTCTGTATGTATGTTTTGTTTTAATAAAATTTACAAGAAACGTTTATTTTAAAAATATTTTTGTTATCAAAATTTTTATAAATACAGAATAGAAAAAAATTTGCAATAAGACTACTCATTTTGAACGTTTTAATGATTATCCATTTGGCTTTTTCTCTATACACTCAGAAGTCCTCTCTAGCCCCTCCTTCAAATAAAATCAGGACCATATTCTAGATGTTAGTTTGTAACAGCTTCTTTCAGCTCAAATATATATTCAACTATATACATCTTTACATGTATATATAGACATAGAAATATATATCTTTCTATGTCATTCCCATTCTTTTATCACATTTGAAGGGCTGCTAGTTATCCACTGAATTAGAGTTCAGTTGTCTATAGAAAAACCCATTTTTTAATGTTTAGATTGTTTCTAGTTTTTTTTCAATAATGTCATCCTTGTAGCTAAATCTTTACCCCACATATGTGATTACTTCTTTACACTCAAGTGCTAGAAGTTGAATGTCTGAAAGGGAAGGTTATGTACACTTTTGAGAGTTAGACAACTCACAGTTAATTTTTTAACAACCACATAACAATTTGCACACAGAGCATTCTTTAAAATGACCTATTAGGTAGTTCTTTGCATCCTGAGAGCCAGAACAATGTTAATAATTACCATGGTATCCGTTATATCACTTCATTTATTTCCCACCAAAACCCTGGTTCAGAGTGCTCACAGCTTGCTGTCTTTTACAAACAAGAAAACAGGTTCAAATGAAGGGCCTTACTCAAGTTCTCTCAGAAGAAACCTAGATTCAAAGTTAGGTCTGTCCAACACCAAAGCCCTCTTCCCCTCTTCAGGCTATTTCCCAAGGAATTCAAGTCCTTTTACTGAGCTGTCTCAGGCAGCCCAACTGGACCAGTGAGTAAGCTGTCTCTTAGTGTGAGCTAATTCTCAACTTATGCTAACAGGCTGATCAGAAAAGAACATAGGATTGAGACAGAAAAAAGAAAATGAGTCTATAAGGGTGGGTGCGTGTGGGGAGGAATTCTGAATCTGATAGAAGTTGCCAGAAGATAAAAAAAAATTGAAATCCTTTGTTGACTCACTTGTTGATGACATGTCACAAGCTTGTACAGACCGCCTCAGCCACCAGGGCACCAGGCTGTTTGGCCTCATTCCCCTAGAGTGAGATTGATAAGCACATTCCACTGAGACCAGATGTAGCTGGGAGAGCCAGAAGCCAGTTTACCAGGAGACACAGAGGGAGTGGAGAGGTTTGTGCAAGCTTTCTGATTGTGTCTTGGAGTTACGAAAGGTCAAGGAAGTGAGACTTTTGAGGGATGTTACAGTGAAACTCTGGACCAAGTTGCATCCATTTTCCAATAGCATTATTAGCACTGGCTACTCAGAAATAGCAAGAAAACTTTGCATGTGTGTATGTGTCTGAGAATGTGTGTGTGTGTGTGTGTGAGAGAGAGAGAGAGAGAGAGCATAAATGAAGGAAGTGCTGTGATTGACAAACTTGAGGGAAACTGAGGACCTTCTTAATTTGTTCTTGGACCTTCTCCCTGCTGACTTACATTACATCTCATATTCTACATGTCCATTATTGATAGGGTAAGTAGGCTGGACAGGTTTAGAGAAGAGAAGAGGCAACAGGAGGAAGTGGGAGAGAAAGCTTTGGAATGTCATCACTCCAGCTCCTAATCCAGATTTAGCCACCAATTACCTTCACATACATGCAACAATAGCTCACGTGAACTTCAGCATCTGTGCGAAGTATATCTTCTGTATCTCACTTAATTTTCAAAACCACTCCACCTAAAATGTCCTACCATCCTTGTTTTATAGATGAGGAAACTGACATTTAGAAGGCTTAGGAAACTTGTGGGAGATCTCATAAAATTTTTCTAAGAAGTAGATTTTTAACTGAGGCCCATCAAAATCCAGTGTACCTACTCTTCTTAATGGCATGATTCAGAGGAATTTGTAAAGCTGGGCCTCTTATTCCTGTCCTTTGAAGTGCAAATAAACATACCTGGTCTGGAGGTCTAAATTAAATATGGTATTTTAGACCAGAATATGGCACATAATAGGTTCTCAATGGATGTTACTTTTTCTCCCTGCCCAGAGCTTTCAGGAAGAGAAAGGACATATAAAAAAACAAAGCAAAGGAAATCAAATCAAAGAACCTGAAAAACATCTGGTGGCTTGGATGAAGCTAGATTGGATGGAGCACAAGAAGGATTCAGATTCAACTAAAAGCACTAAAAGAATGAAGGACACAACTTAGAACCACAAATACACTGACTTGGCCACCATCTCTCATGGATGATGGTATTGTGTTTAATGGTCAAGTGAGGAAATGATGCCCCAAAGGGCTTAGGACCTGGCCCTAAGTCATGTCACTGTGATTCTCTCAAGGGAGTGAACATTTGACTATGTTTTGCTTTTTAGTGAGTTAGGATTCATATATCATGAAATTTACACTTTGAGGTGTACAGTTTAGTGGTTTTTAGTATATTTGCAAAGAAGTACAGCCATCACCACTATGTAACTCTCTAATTCTGGAGTATTTCATCACCCAAAGAGAATCTCCATACTCATTAACAGTCACTCCTCATTACTCCCTTTCTCAGACACTGGAAACCACTGAACTTCTTTGCATTTTTTAAAGTATATTTTATTGATTACACTATTACAGTTGTCCCATTTTTCCCCCTCTGCCCTGCAACCCCTTGCCACTAGCATTCCCTCCTTTAGTTAACACCATAAGTTGTACATATAAGTTCTTTGATTCGTCATTTCCTGTACTATTCTTTATCTCTCCCTGTCTATCTTTTACCTACCAATTATGCTTCTTATTCCCTGTACCTTTTTTTCCATTCTCCTCTCTCCCCACTGATAACCCTCCATGTGATCTCCATTTCTGTGATTCTGTTCCTGTTTTAGTTGTTTGCTTAGTTTACTTTTGTTTTTGCTTTTTTAGGTTCAGTTGTTGATAGTTATGAGTTAGTTGTCATTTTACTGTTCATAGTTTTGATCAAGTTCTTTTTCTTAGATAAATCCCTTTAACATTTCAAATAAGGGCTTGGTGATGATGAACTCCTTTAACTTGACCTCATCTGGGAAGCATTTTATCTGCCCTTTCATTCTAAATGATAGTTTTGCTGGATAGAGTAATGTTGGATGTAGGTCCTTACTTTTCATGACTTGGAATACTTTCCAGCCCCTTCTTGCCTGCAGAGTTTCTTTTGAGAAATCAGCTGATAGTCTTATGGGAACTCCTTTGTTGGTAACTGCCTCCTTTTCTCTTGCTGCTTTTAAAATTCTCTCCTTACCTTTAATCTTGGGTAATGTAATTATGATGTGCCTTGGTGTGTGCTTATGCCTCCATCTTGGCTGGAAGCAGTGCAGGATTTTGAACTTCTCTATATTTTTATGGATTTGCCCTATCTGGATATTTTATAGAAATAGAATCACACATTCTGTGGCCTTTTGCATCTGGTTTCTTTCACTTAGTATAATGTACCAAGGTTCAGCCCTGTTGTAGCATAAATCAGTATCTTCTTCCTCTTTATGTCTCACTAACACCTCATTGTATGGATGTATCATATTTTATTTATCCATTCATCAGTTGATGGAAGTTTTTATTGTTTCCACTTGTTGGCTATTATGGGTAAAGTTACTATGAACATTTGTGTACAAGTTTTTGTGTGGACATACATTTTCAATTATGTTGAGTATGTACCTAGGAATAGAATTGCTGAAAGGCTGTTGGATTTGTCGGTGCTTTCTCTGTATCTATTGAGATGAATATATGGTTTCGTCCTTTATTTTATTAATGTGGTATATTACATTGCTTTATTTGTATATGTTGACCCAACCTTGAATCCCTGGGATAAATTCCTCTTCCTCATGATGTATAATCATTTTTATATGCTGAATTGGGTTTGTCACTATCCAGTTAAGAATTTTTGCATGTATATTCATAAGAGATGAAGTTTTCTGTAGTTTTTTTTCCTAGGATTTCTTTGTCTGGCTTTGGTATCAGGGTAATGCTAGCCTTAACGAATTAATCAGTAAGTGTTCCTTTATCTTTAATTATTGCTGAATTGTCTATTTCTTTTTTGTCTTTTTAAAATATTTTATTTATTTACTTTTAGAGAGCAGGGAAGGAAGGGAGAATGAGAAGATGAGAAATGTCAGTGCGAAAGAGAAACATTGATTGGTTCCCTCTCCTATGCACCCCATCCGGGGACCAAATCTGTAACTCAAGCATGTGGTCTGACTGGGAATCAAACCTGCTACCTCTTGCTTTGTAAGCCAATGCCCAACCAACTGAGACACACCAGTCAGGGATATTTCTTCTTTCAAATCTGTTAGTTTTTAATTCATGCATTTTGGGGATCTGTTGTTAAGTGCATATATGTTTATAATGGTTTTATATTTTTTAATTGATGTTATTTACTTATTTTTAGGGAAAGAGGAAAGGATGGAGAAAGAGGAGAGAAACATCAATGTGTGAGAGAGAAACACTGATCAGTTACCTCATACCCTAAGCCAGGGGCGTGGCCCGCAACCCAGGCACGTGCCCTGACCGGGAATTGAACTGACAACCTTTTGGTTTGTGGAATGACACCCAACCCACTGAGCCAAACCAGTCAGGGCTAATTGTTTAATATTCTTGATGGAATGATTCTTTTGTAATTATAAAATATTCTTTATTTCTAGTAACAATTTTCACCTTAAAGTGTATTCTGTGTAATAATAGTACAGCCACTTCAGCTCTTGTTGACTGTTTACAAGGTATATATCTTTCCCATCCTTTTACTGTAAAACTATTTGTGACTGATTCTAAAGTGTGTCTCTTGTAGACTGTGTATATTTGGATCATGCTTTTTAATCCGGATTTCAGATTTCTGCCTTTAAATCGGAGTGTTTAATTTCGTTCATATTTAATGTGATTACTGATAAGGTAAGATTGCTTTGCCATTTTGTTACTTGTTTACTACATGTCCTATGTCTCACTTGTTCCTTTAGACCTCCACAATTACCTTCTTTTGTGTTAAATAGATATAATCTAGTGTACCATTTTAGTTATCTTATTGTTTCTTTTACTCAGGTTTTTGCATTTTTTCAATGGCTGCCCTAGGTATTATAATTAACACCTTACCCCATAACAACCTAGTTTACATTAATACCAACTTCATTAAAATAATATACAAAAACTTATATGTGGTTCTATTACCTATCCTCTTATTTGTGCTGTTATTTTCATAGAAATTTTTCTACATTGCATAGCCATCAACACAGACTCTTTAATTATTGCTTTATGTGGTTGTCTCTTGGAGGAGATAGGAGGAGAGTTACAAACAAAAAGCACTGCTGTCTTAGATATTTAATTATGCGGTTATCTTTACCAGAGATCTATACTTCCTTATGTAGATTCAAGTTATTGACTGATATCCTTTCACTTCAGCTCGAAGTTCTCTGTTATTATTTTTGGTACAGCAGATCTGATAGTAACAAATTCTCTCAATCTTGTTTGTATTAGAGTGCCTTAATTTCTCCTTCATTTTGAAGGCACAGTTTTGCTATAAATAGAATTCTAGGATGAGTCATTTTCTTTCAGCCCTTTGAATATGCCACCCCACTGCCTCTTGGCTTCCATGGTTTCTGATAAGAAATGGCTGTTAATTTTATTGAAGATCCCTTATAAATGATACTTTGTTTTTCTTCTTGTTTTCAAGATGTTCTCTCATTTTGTCTCTTAATAGTTTGATTGTGATGTATCCAGGTATTGATCTCTTTGACTTTACTGGAATTTGTGTATAGATTAATGTTTTTCATCAAATTTGGGAAGTTTGGAGCCATTTTTAAAAGATGTTCTTTCTACCCATTTCTTTCTCTTCCTTCTGGGACTCACATGATTAATATATTGGCACACTTGATGGTGTCCCATAGGTCTCTGAGGCTCTTTTTATTTTTCTTCATTCTTTTTTTCCCCTCATCCCTCAACATGGGAGGGTGGCAGTAAGACAGAGTAGAAGGGAGTGCGTGATGGAAATTCCTGCTTAGAGTAGGTGCATACAAGCTGACAAGGTTCTCACATTGCCTGCTTGAACATCATGGGTCCAAAGCAAATAGATACAGAAGGGGTTCCTGTGTTTCCTTCACTCTCTTGGAGTGATCTCAAATTCCATGGCTCCCCAGAACCCCTGGGACTCAAAATCTTAACTTTCAGTCCAGTCCTTTCTTTTGAAGTGTGGGCTCTTGTGGCCAAGAGGTTAGGTTCAGGTCCAGATCAATTAAACTCCAAAGTCTATGGACTCAGCCTGATTCCAAAGTCTCTTTCTACCATTTCCTCCAATTCTCCACAGAACCTCATTTATAGCCACTTAGCCCCTTGATGGAGAAGCTTGTGGTGGGGTAAGGTGAGGAACAAGGCAGGTGAGGAGAGCTGCCTCACTGGGACCAGATGAGAAGCCAAGTCAACTGAAGTTATAACTTGGTCCAAGTCTGTTCTGGATGTGCTTCTTCAAGCCCTTTGGAAGGTCCCCTTGCTTTATGGATTCCCAATGACGAAACCAGATTTGGAATAATGAAAAATAAATATACTGGTTCTGCTGAAAGTATAGATTGAGGCAATTTTACAGAATAATATGGAGAAAGGGACAGTCCTTCTCCGCTGCCCACTCAGGTGGCTCTGCAGATAGGCAATATGGGAAAATGGAGGAGTCATCTAAGAATCCTAAGATCCACCCCGTGTAATAGTCAGAGAACTGAGAGTCATCTTCAACCATTCCCTTTCTCCTCTCTCCCTTTTTCTTTCTTTCTCTTCTAATATTTTTATTCTTCCTTCTCTCTTTCCTTCTTCATAGCTTCATAAATCTAATAGGCCTGAATATCTCTCTTTTCTCTTTTCTCCTTTTCACTCCTCTGCCTTAGTTAAAATTGCTTTGTTTTTCTCATTTCCCAACTGGAGAAAACCTCAACTGATTCTTAAATGATTTTTACCTGCAATCTTGAGCTCTCATCTATCCTCTGCACCAAATGTGAGAGAGATTTCTAAAGCCCAAATCCCACCAAGTAGATCAGATATTTTGATATTTAGATATATATAGATAGATAGATAGATCTAGATATATAGATATATGTATAGATAGATATGGTCTGACCAGAAAGTATCCTGGTCAGAGACATGCACTATAAAAGACAGAGACATCGTTTGAAGAAAATACAAGAAAGATACACGAAGCATAGTACAGGAGACAATGACACCTCAGTCCCCTTCAAAATAGTCACTTTGGGACCTCACACAGTTCTCCCCATTGCCATCAGCTGCCCCATCATATCTTCCTGAATCTCATCGGCAGTCTGAAATCTCTTCCCTTTCAAAGATAATTTTAGTTTGGGAAAAGCCAGAAGTCACAGGACACCAAATATAAGCTGTAGGGGGTCTGAGTCACCTGAGTGACTTGATGTTTCACAAAAAAAACTACATGAGATGTGGTTCATGAGCAGGTGCATTGTCGTGAAACTGCCAATCACCAGTTGCCCATAGCTGCAGCCTCTGAATAATCCGAATAGTTTCTGCGGAGGAATTTTCAAGCTTAATGCAGAATTGGATGCAGATTCGTTGCTCTACTCTCTTAGCCATTTTGAATGCGATGGCCACACAGTATACATGCTCCCTCAATGGTGTTTACCACCCCCACTGACTACCACAGTGAAGTCATTGTTGTTCATACATGTGAATACCAGTCCAATCTCCTTGGCCGCCAGGCTACATTTGATGTTGCACAAACTGTTCTCATTATATTAACAGTGGCTGGGCTTTTTTCTGGATAGACTATATATATATTCTATATTATATATATGTATATATAATATGATACATATATATATATATATATATATATATATATATATATATCTTCCAATGTCTTCCAGGTTTAAACTCATTGATTTCTCTTGATTTCTCACAAATGGCCCCTCCTAAGGTATATTTTTAGTCTTATAAAATTAACTATGTACCTTTTGACATCTAGTACATTCAAAACAGAACTTCATTTGGGCTATGGTGGGTCAATACATGAGATATAACTGGCACCCAGAGGTTTATGCTGGTTACCAGATCCCAGAGTGGCAAAGAAGATGCTATCATAATGTAGAGTAGGTAAACTGAGTACATAGCCAATCCCTTACAGTCAATGCGTGTTCAGTCTGGTTTCAACAGAAAAACCCATCTTGTAGCAACTACTTATAAGAGAATCCCAACACACAACCTTTCTCATTCACAGACAATCTTTGAAACTGCATCTCACTCTTTAGCTGATCCTCATGGATTCTCTTGGCTAAGAACCACAATACTTGTTCTCTCATTCCTCCCCCTTTGGGTCAACACACATCTTTCTTATTTGTGACTATTTCCAATCTGATTTTGGCTCTGTTCAAGCAAAGTATGTTAAAGTAGCTCAAGGAACTCATCATCCAGTTATCTTCTGCCCTATGAATTCCCTCTTTCAGGACACTTTTCAGGGGAGTCCTAGCCTAAATGTCTGCAGAGGGGCCCGACAGTTTAATAATGTGTGTGACTAAGGGAGAAGTAAGGCGTGTGCTGGATCACACGGTGTGGTCTTCATGGATAAGACGGGGTTAAGTTGAGCCTTGAAGGACAGGAGGGACTTGCAGTGCAGAGGAGAGAGAGGTCATTCCAGCTTTAGGAAACAAGGTGAGAGGTTCTCAGCCCTAAGTCGAGACTTACGCTGCACCCGCACAGCGGTGAAGAGGAAACCTGACTGGAGCTGCGTATGTGAAACCTGGTAAGGCAGACAAACATTCAGGGTGGTTTCAGAGCTTGGAATAGTGTTAGGATTCTAGTTCACCGTTCCCCAAACTACATTTCTTAGCACGCTAGTACCTCTCTAAGTATTTTTATTGAGATAGAATTGATATATAACATTATATAAGTTTTAGGTGTACAATAATGATTTGCTATTTGTATATATATCATGTGTGAAATGATCACCACAATACATCTAGTTAACATCTGTCACCATATATAGTTCCAAAATCTTTTTTTCTTATGATGAGAAGATGTACTCTCTTAGCAAATTTTAAATATACAATATAGTATTATTAACAATAGTCACCCTTTAAACATTAAAAAAAGTTCCCTAATTTAAGAAAAGTAAGAGGTCTTATGGTCAAATCCATTTGGTGAATACTGTTACAGTTTTTATGGAAAGATGTCCAAAAGCCTTCATTAAGTGAATATTATTGTGAAGGAGGTTGTAGTATGTCAATTTTCTCTGCAATATTTGGCCACGAGGTCCTGTTTTCAAGAAAATTCAAGCAACATAGTTAAAATCAGTTGTCCCATGAAATACAGATGGAAAAATGTGGACCTAATCCAACACCTTAACCTTTCGAATGTGGCCTTGAGGGAAGAAGTGCTTCCATAAGGTCATACATTAAGTCAAAGACTATGTCGGGGCTGAAATCTCGGTCTCCTGGCTCTGGACCGGGATAAACTGTGGTGGGCCTTGGTTGCCATGTATGTCAGCTGGGGAAAACACTCGATGCTGTAACAAAACAAGGCCAAAATTTCAGTCTTGGCTCAGCAGAAGTTTGTTTTTTATTTATGTGGTAGTCTATTGTAAGAGTTCATGGTCAGTGGGTAACTTGCCCCTTTGTGGCTAATAGGATCTTATAATTGGGTGCCTTGGCCATCTCCCGGGCTACAGAGAAGAGAGAGAAGCCCTGCTTGCTTTTTTTTAAAAAAAGATTTTATTCATTTTATTTTTAGAGAGAGGGGAAAGGAGGGAGAAAGACAAGGAGAGAAACATTGATGCGAGAGAGAAACATCGATTAGTTGCCTCTCGCTCACACCCCTACCAGGACTGAACCTGCAATCCAGGCATGTCCCCTGACCAGGAATCGAACCAGCTGCCTTATGCTTTGCTGAATGACTCCCATCCAAATAAGCCTCACCAGTCAGAGCAGCCCCGCTTGCTTTTTAAAGGCCCTGACCCAAGAGGAAGCAAGTGGTTAAAAGTACAAAGTCTGGAATTAGAATTTCTGGGCTGGAATCCCATCTTCATGATTTATTGGACTTATTGGCTGTTTTCCTCTGTATTACTCCACTACTCTGATCTTCAGGGGTTTTTATCTGTAAAATGGGGATAATAACAGAACTTACAATACAGAATTATTATGTGCAGTAAGTGAGTTCATGTTTGTCTAACACCTATCTACACCTGGCACATATTACGTGTTTTATAAGTGTTTTCTATATAATAATAACATGAGAAATAACTCCTGCTCATATTTCATTGGCTATACTTGGCTTCAAGGAGAGCAAAGCAGATATTTCCCAGGGACAACTTCACACTCTGGAAAGGGAAAGGGAGATTTCTGAATTTTCAGTAGAGAGCTAGCCATCTTTGCCAAACGAAATACTAAAATTTGGATCTGAACAGATAGGTAATGGAAAATTGTAAAGATTTTGAACAGAGGTGAAATAATAACAACAAAGCACGCCAGATATTTCTTTCCTATCTCAAATATCTTTTCTATAAATTTAAGTTATTACATATAAAGTTATATGTAATATTCTAGACTATGACCATGTTTAATTGAGAATATGTGAACTTTCAGTTGTTATGAGGAGTTAAAAATAAAACCAAACAGGATCGTGGCTAGAATACAAAATCATAGGAAAGTACCTTTTCATATATGCTATCTTTGCATAACTTGTATAGTTTAGATCTCACATACATTATATATAATAAACAAAATTAAGATACAAATAACATTGAAACTTCTGAAGAGAGAAATTTTAAATTTTCCAGAGTGAAAATCATGATGATGTTAGGAAATTAATTGTATAAAATCTTTATTTAAATTTAATATGTGTAAAAAAAACTATTACTATTTGGTCTGCTGAAGTAATTGCTTTTTTATTGAAAGTGTAAAAATACTAACAAGATATTTCAATGCTTCTGACTCTGTTTTCCCCGTAAGGTTGTGTATTTCACTCATTTTAATTCTCCTGGTATAGAAGTAGGAGTTTTGGGGGTTGGTCACAGTATTCTCTTTCTCTCTGCAGGGACATGGTAGGTTTGCATTTCCCTGCCATCTTTCAAAGTCAGGCATAGCCACATGACTTGCCTTGGCTGAAGAAATATGACTGACACTCATGGCTGTCACTTTTAGGCAGAAGAGTTAAGTGTCAGTGTGTGATTTGCCATATTCCCTTTCTTCAGCTGTGGGTATTACGACCCATTACAGCCTTCCTCCACTGGGTTCCAAGTATCTACAAAGAATACAGTCTCCCCTGGCCAGCTAGCTCAATTTGGTAGAGTGTTGTCCTGATATACCAAGGTTGCGGGTTTGATCCCTGGTCAGGGCACTTACAAGAAGAAACCAATGAATGCATAAATAAGTGAAACAACAAACTGATGTTTCTCTCTCTCTCTCGCAAATAAATTAAAAAAAAAAATACAGTCTCACTGCCAATCAGTATTGAGGATGCACCATAAATAGTAAGTAAACTTTGCCCCGAAGACCTAGAGATGTTCACTGCCTCACCATAACCTAACCACTCCTCACTGATGCAAGGAATATCAGGTTGCAAAGGACAACTCTTTAGTGGGTTATTTTTCTTTAAGATGATTTGTTTGCAGTGTGTAACATGTGGGCTGATGCACAGGCTGGAGTTAGGAACATATTACTATAGATTAAATATCTGAGTTCCCCCAAAATTCATATGTTTAAGCCCAATGCCTAATGTGTTGGTATCAGTAGGTGAAACCTTTGGGTGGTGCTTAGGTCCTGAAGGTAGAACCTCATGAATGGGACTAGTACTCTTATAAATAGAGCCTACAGAGCTCCCTAGTCCCTTGTGCTATGTGAGGACATAGTGAAAAGATGGTTGTTTATGAAACAGGAAGTGGACCCTCACCAGACAAAGAATTTGACCGTGTGGTTTCAAGCATCTGGCCTCCAGAACTGTGAGAAGTAGATCTCTCCATGTAGAAACCACCTAGTCTGTGGTATTTTGTTAAAGCAGCTTGAATGGACTAAGACACAAATGTTAAGTGACAAGGGCCTGAGCTAGGCTTACTCTAGTGGGAATAAAGGAACAGTAAAAAGTAAAAGCATGTCTATGCTGTGTGCTCTTAAACATCATGCTCTCCATTAGGCCTCAGCCAGCCTCAGACACAGAGGTGACTATGGTGTCTACAGTCACTTGGCAATCACAACATCCTCCCAGGAATGACTTGACTTCGACTTTGAATACTTTTTAAATATCTAAGGCTAATTATGTTTAATTCACTGGTACAGTTTGGTTATTGGTTTATTGGATATTATCTAATTGACAGGATTTCTTCCTATCTTGCAGACTAAAATCTCTTTGACATGATAATTTTTGCTGGACAATACAGTACTCAATTTATTCTGAAAGTAATCATGCTATAATATCAGGCTTTGCTTTTTGCAGTCAATGGAGACAATTTTTTTTCATTATAACAGAAAGAAATACTAATTTTAAGAGCCACAATAGAAAGATAAGGTCCAATAGGGCCATTATTTGTACAGGCAGCTGATTTTAGATCATTAGCTAGTGCTGTTTGCTGAAGCACAATAGAGTGAGGTCCGGGGCTGTTTGTGTAGATAAAAAGGTACTGATGTAAAATACACACCTAACTTGAGGGAATTATAGAATGAGCCCTGTGCTTCCTAGATATCAGCCAAAGTACAGAATTGGTCCCACTGTCTTCTTGGTCTGGAGGATGAGATTGGGAAAAAGCCTTCACAGAAAACTGACTCAACCAGTATTCAATATCTAATATCCAGGTTTAGTATGAGATCACTTATCATTTCCCAGAACCACTAATGGATGTGTCTGGGAAGGTATTAGTCCATTTGTTGATATAACATTTATTACTGAAAAAACTGCCAAGACAACTAAGTTATGAAAGTCAACTCAGCAAATATTTTCTGACCAACTACCTTTCCCATTTATTATAAACAAAAGCCCTCACTGCAATGAATGTGCTTAGTTTGGAGAGTGGGGTGGGCAGTGAGTGGAAAAGATATAATTTAAATATATGCTTATTTGGTCCTCTTGTACACATTAACATTTTAAAACTTCTGCTTTAGAATCCAACTGCCATATAACGTCATGTATATTTTTAAATTTTTATTAATATCTAGTTGTTTAATTTCTGCGATTTTGTTCTTTTATCAAGTTTGTTATGAATTTTCTCAGCTTTTGCATTTTTATGTAAATGTTAGAAAAGCTTGTCAAATTTTCCCCAAAGAAACAACCCTGACCCTTTGATCAGAATTGTGTGCAATTTACAGGTCAATTTAGAGGCTATTGGTATCTTTAAAATATTGTCTTTCATTCATGAAAATGATATATCCTTCCATTTGTTTAGATTTATTTTCATTTCTCTCAATAATATTTTGTGGTTTTCATTGTCAGAATCTTGCACATCTTTCCTGGTGTTTAGTACCAGATACCTGATGTTTTTCGATGCACTTTTGGTAGGCTGAAAATGTTCCCCCAGTGATGTTTGGTCCTGATTCTTGAAACCTGTAAATGTGACCTTATTTGGAAAGAGTCTTTGAGGTAATGATATTGAGATAGGGAGGTCGTCCTGGATTTTCTAAGCGGGTCTGGAATGCTGCCATAGGTATTCTTTCAAGAGAGGCAGAAGGATGTTTGATGTAGACACAAAGGGAAAAGGTCATAGGAGGATGGAGCAGAACGAGATTGGAAGATGTTGGCATTAAAGGTTGGAGTGATGTCACCATGAGTCCAAAAATGCCACCAGCCTCCAGAAACTGGAAGAGGCAAGAACAGATTCTCTCCTAGAGCTTCTGGAAAGAATGTGGTCCTGCTTGATTTTTGTCCCCATGAAACTAGTTTTGAACTTTAGGCCTCCAGAACTGTGAGACAATAAACCTGTGTTGTTTTAAGAACAATTCTTCTGGAGTTAAGTGTCTCTAGGCTAAAGGGGTCCGAAGTTCCTTGATACCGCCATATTTCTGTTTTCTCTATCCTGGCCCAGCAATGCTTCACTAACTTTTGGGTGCTTCAGTGACTCTAAGCAGGTTTAATTTTTTAATCCAACTTTTATAGATGTTCTCAGCAGAAGGGTGATTTTATTACCCAGTTTCACATTACTCAGTAACCTCACCTGTCATTTTCTTTAGTGTATTATAATTTTTTTAAGTTTATTCATTTCTTGAATTATTTCTTTTATTTTTATTGTATTTTTTCCAGTGCTATTTAGTCCTCTTATACCCAGCTCCCCGAAGTCAGTACACTGTTGTCCATGTCCATGAGTCCTTTTTCCTTTTTGCCTGATCCCTCCACTTCCTAACCTCCCCTCGAATTGTCAGCCTGCTCTATCTATGAGTCTGTCTCTATTTTGCTTGTTAGTTCAGTTTGTTCATTAGATTCCACATATGAGTGAAATCACATGATATCTTTCTTTCTCTGACTGGCTTATTTCACTTAACATAATATTCTCCACATCATACATGCTGTTGCAAAACGTAAAATTTTCTTCTTTTTTATGGATAAGTAGCTAAATTTTCCAGGTGCTAAATGCTGACTAAGGTGAAAGAGAGAGAATTAGTAGACTTCACTGATTAGGGGTAACCTGGCCATTTCTTGAGAAGACATCGAATGTCCATATATGTAGGTCCTTTCTCTTGAGCAGGGGTATATACCTGGCTTCCAATCTTCTGGGAATGCTCACCATTCAGTTTGATGACTTTTTACTTGTTCAGTATTCAGGCCATTGCTTCCCCACTTCCTTGAGTTGTTTCCTGAGTTGAGATCATCTCAGCCAGAGGGTAGAGTCTGACCAGCTCAATTGCTGGCCCTATCAACTGGGATCCAGACACCTGGTTGCATTGCGTATGAAGCCGCCACTTTTG
>PVKM010019601.1:0-24036 GCA_004027735.1 Carollia perspicillata
GATTCTCTGTTCAGTTGTCAGCCTCCTACACTGTACTATATTTTACTTGTCTTTATTTCCCCTAGAAGACCTGGTCCAATGCCTTGCATATAATAAGCACTCAACAGATATTTTGAAAGTTAATTGATGAAAGGTAGGAGGAAGATGCCAAAGACAATGTGCCAAAGGCAAAGCCTCTGCCAGAGAAAGGGGAACTTGACCTTCTTCCTCGTCTTTCTCCTGTCCGTATCAGTCACCCCATCTTCAGTATTCAGAATTCAGGTTGTTATAAATACTACAAAAATTTGGAAGCATATATCTTGTGATCTTTTGGACAGATCTATTCCAATATTCTTTAGCCTAAGTATCCAAATTTTTAAATTTTGATAATGTGGTCACGAGATTCATAATGATTAGGTACACTATAATTTTTCTCTGTTTTGTTTACTTATTTTTAAATTTTTAAACTTATTATTATGGAATATTTAAAACATATATAAAAGTAGAATAGTCTAATGAATCTCTATCACTCATCGCCCAGTCTCAACCCATGATCACAACTGTCCCATTTACGTCCATGTGTATTTTCTCCCCTTAGAAGTGTCATCTCATCACTTTCACCATATTTAATTCATTAGGAGCAAGCTCCTACATGGTCCAGTCCACACCCAAATGGAGAGACTTACACAAGGATGTCAATACCAAGAGGTTAGGATCATTAAGAGCCACTTTACAAGTTACCCAACCACACATACATACCCTCATTCATATATGTATAATTCAGAATTGCACTACTAACTAATGCAGCTATTCCATGTGCAATGGGAAATAAACCCATCCCCTCCCTAAAGGAAGATAACTCAGATTCTTCCGGTTATTCCACCCACTTCAAATCTCTGGTCTGGAAAACTACAAATAAATGTGAATTTTAATTATTCTCCTCACTGTCCCCGTGTTCCCAGTTTACAATGATGAGGGTGAAAACAGTCTGAAGGAGGGGAGAAGGGAAAACAACACAATGATTGACCAGGTCCATAGCTGAAATACAGCTGGCCAGGAATATCCTGAGACCCTTCTTCTTAGCAATAGAGACAGTTTCTTGGTTAATCTCACAACTCTAGTTTGCCTTTCTGGGATAGTCTGCTACTTCAGAGGATTCCCTTTTGGGGGACTATACATTTCAGTAGCCCACTTAGTTTTATTTTCATTCCCTAATGGAAGCAGGTGGAGATTTCTTTGTTTGTTTGTTTTTAATTCAGACGACCTGCACAATACTATTTAGAAAACCCTAATAACTAGCCCCATTTTAGTGCAAGTTCTTTTCTTCCTCCACTCCTCTGCCTCCCCTGTGGTAAGATCAGCTCGTTCTCGTATCCGTGGGTCTGTTTCTGTTTCTGTTTCTGTTTCATTTTGTTTATTCATTGGTGTTTTTTTTTAATTTCCATGTGTATAACTAAATCATGCAGTATTTTTCTTTGTCTGACCTATTTCATTTAGCATAATATATTCTAGGTCTCTCCATGTTGCAAATGGCAATATTCATTCTTTTTTCTTGCTGAGTAACATTACATAGCAAATTGCACCTTCTTTGTCCATGTATCTCCCAATGGACACCTAGGTTGCTTGCATATCTTTTCTATGGTAAATAATGCTGCAGTGAACATAAGGGTACTTATATCTTTTAAAATTAGTGTTTTTGTTTTCTTTGGGTAAATACCCGGGAGTGGAAGTTGCCCACTTACTTTTGTTGAGGTCATGGTCATGGATTGCCATAGAGATGGAATAATCACAACTGTTTGTGTGGTTTTATGGACTTTTACAATATCCTTAGAAGCTTAGTAGACTGTTGGTTGATTTGTATTTCATTAACTCAGAAACTAGAGATGTTGAATCGTAGTTCTGGAATCTAGACCTTACCTGGAGGTAGGCTCTATTGCCTTACCTGAATCCCTGTTATCACCTTTTGTGTGACTCAATAACCTTGAAGGGAGAAGGTTTCTTAATCAGCTCCTTGCCTCTAGGCTGCATCCCAGTGGGTATGTTTTCCCTAAAAGAGATAGTTGATGTCTTTGTTAGGAGGAAGTGCCTGGAAGGGAGAGAGTACTTGTGTAGGGGATGAGGCCTTTCTCAAGTCTCAAGCTTACCTCTTTCCCACCACTCTTAATTTAGCATAAGCCACAACTTTGATTTTTAATAGCTACAGAAGTTCAGGATTTTTGAATCGTAGTCATTTTATCTCCTGTGAAGATAAGAGCTAATAATAGAGAGATTTTGAGAATTAAATGAGGTAATGTGTGTAAAACAAAAATAAATAGTAGCTGTTTCTATGATTATAGCTATCTATAGGATTAAATGGGTATTTTGGAAATGTGGAAACAGAATTTTTGGATTTATGTAAATCTGGGGATTTTAAATATCATGGTCAGGTGATACAAGTATCAAGAAGTTAATTCTGAATCTGCCCTGAATTGAACAGAGTAATAGATGCAAGTTAAAATTCTCTCAGAACATTTTTGATGTAGGATTTGCTATAGTTGGGAAGTTTTAATAGCAATTGTCAGTGTAGCTTTAGGTTTTTTTTTAAAGATTTTATTTATTTATTTTTAGAGAGAGGAGAAGGGAGGGAGAAAGAGAGAGAGAAACATCAATGTGTGGTTGCCTCTCACGTTGCCCCCACTAGGGACCTGGCCTACAACCCAGGCAAGTGCCCTGACTGGGAATCGAACCGGGGGCCTTTGGTTTGCAGCCTGCACTCAATGCACTGAGCTACACCAACCAGGACTAGTTTCTTTTTATTATTATGGCTAGCATTTTTTATCCTGTTTGGTTTTAGTGTTCCAGATCTCCTCTCTCTCTCTCTCTCACACACACACACACACACACACAAGAATTCTTCCATGTGAAGCTTGGCACATATGAATTTAAGAAATCTGTCTATAATTTGAATAATTTATATAGACAGAAGTCTATACAATTGGGTTTTTAAATACTGAATTTTTCTAGGCCTGTATTAATAGCAAGTTTGTTTCACTGGGTATCACTGCTATAAAGAAACTATCATATAACTTCCTTTAAAAACTTATTTCATTCCATTAGCTTTAAAATGTTTCTAGGAAAGGATGGCATTTTGGACCTTTTAAAAAGTTTCTGGGAGCTCAGACTTCTAGTGAAGATGGTGTCATAAGTTCACACTTGGAAGGACTAGGTATACCTTTGGCTCCAAAGACATCAATAATACATGAAAAAATATTTTTTAAATGTCTTATGTGGACTCAAAAAACAAGATAAACATTTCTGTGGACCAGAAATGGAACAGAAATGCAGAGCGTGGAATGAGGGCTGTGACCTGCTTGACTCCCGGTCCAGAAGCAGGCGGGCAAAGGCAATGAGGAGAGTGGCTGCTGCTAATGGAACTAAAAGTACCCGAAGAGAGACAGACGGCCAGATCCAGGTCTCTGTTTGAAATCAGAGCATGGGGATCTGTGGGGTAGCCCTCTCTCCCCTTCATGCAAGAAGACTTTTAAAAGATGCACAGGGCCACCACCTGTAGCCGTGACTTGCTCAGTGCCAGGGGCCTGGTCCCTGAGACCTAGAGCTGTGCAGTGCACACCTACGGCACGCCTCTGTGGCCTTGCAGACAGACAGCTCAGCCTTTTCATTCAAGGCACTCCTCACATTTTTGTTCTGAGTTAAAACTAGCTCCCTAAGGCCAGTGTTTCTCCTACAGCCTTCTCAAGTAGTGTTTTTCTTCTTTATGCCAAGCATTACTGGGTCCAGAGGTTGGGGCAAGTGTCTCCTTTACCCCCCATTGCTGATTCCAGGCCACAACAGCTTCCTCCCTGAAGAACTCCAGCTCCCTTGAACTCCTGCGAATGGACTGCTCCCCTTTCTTGCAGTCATTTCCCCACCCATTGAAGAGTGAAGTGAACATAGTCTTTTTCTTTACCACGGGTCCTGGCCTCACTCTTTTTTACTAAGAATTTTAAAAATGTCTCACAGATAAGAGCTCTTTTTATTTTAACATAACCATAATAATAGTTCACATTTCTCTAGTTGTCTCCTAAATGTCTTTCTACAGTGACAGGTCCCATTTCTCTATTTGTTTGTTTGTTTACTTATATATTTTTACTATTTGCTCATTTGTATCAGGAACAAGGTCCCACATTGCATTTAGTTAATTTGTCTTTTCGGTCTTTTAAAATCTGGAACAATTCCCCTTTGAGCCTTGATAGTGACTGCTTTGTAGGTGATGCTGTGCACTTCCCATCGCATCACATCAGGAGACACAGGTCTGCTCAGTTCTCTTTCAGTGATGCGCAGATTGAGTAGTGTGTTCAGGTTGTCAGTCTCCTTCATCTGTTATATAACTCCCCATTAGACTTTGAACTTACTCTTTCTTTTTCTTTTTTTATTTTAAAGAGAAGGAGAGAAACATCAATGTGTGGTTGCCTCTCGCGTGCCCCCTACTGGGGACCTGGCCTGCAACCCAGGCATGTGCCCTGACTGGGAATCAAACCGGCGACCCTTTGGTTTGCAGGCCCGTGCTCAATCTACTGAGCAACACCAGCCAGGGCTTAACTTAATGTTTCTATTAGCTGTAGATGATACTTGTCGAGAGTCATGTTTCATTGGGGGCTATTAAATGTTAATTTGTAATTCTACCATTCCGTTTGTATTTATTAGCTAAAACTTTTATCAAAGACTTTACCTCATCAACCATTTGGTTACCCTGAGGTGAGACAAATTTTTAATTATTTTCCTTCATTTATCAGTTTTCATATAATTAGTTGTTTTTTTAGCATGTCCAATCAGTTTCTTATTTGTTTTTCTTATTTGTTGTTCTTGATGATGTTATCATTATAAATTTGCAGATTTTAACATTTTTGTTGTGTTTCAATCCATTGCAGTTATCATTCTCTTTAATGCTCAAGTGGCTTTAGCTAATTTGCTTCTGTGTTCTTTTTTCTTTTTCTTTTTTAAATATAATCTTCATTGTACTTTTTTCCCATTACCATTTAGTCCCCTTCTGCCCCTCCTCCCCACAGCAATCACCTGATCTTAGTAGCTTGCTTGCATTACTGACAAGATGTTCTAGGCTCATCTTACACATTTATATTCCAGACTTGGAAGTCAGCCATTTTTCTAAGAAGGCCTTGTTCCTTTTGGAGGGGAATGTTCTTTAGAGGCCATGATCCAGGTGCTAGGTGTGCTCATTGTTACTGGTTGGATCATTACTTCTAGATAAAATGTATTTGTTTTTGACATAAAAATATGTCATGAGTGTATGCTGAGTCCTCAAGTTCAAATTTTAGATTATAGAGTTTTACTCTTGGTTTTTTATCTGAAGCTCCTTTATAAAAAAATTTGGTCCCTGAAGAAATGAATGGCACATGATATATATAGATATACATGTATATATGTAGATATATGTGTATACCTGTAGATATACACATATATCTATCTATATCTATATGTATACCTATATCTATATCTATATGGCACAAATAACACCCCTTTTTATTATTACAAAATCATAAGCCTTTAATTCCATAACAACGATTTCACACTCAAGCACACCACATTTTAGGTGAAACGTTCAAATTGCTGTCCATCTCGTGCGAGGCATTCACGTACCCTCCCAACCACACTCGAGCAGGCCTTACTTCTGCTGGACCCCGTCAAGCAGACCTTACTTCTTCCATCTGGAACAGGAAGGAAGGCCTGTGTGAGTGTGGTAGGTAGGGTGATAACACGGGTGTACTAATTATATAGTTTTAATTTCAACATTTCACTTAAAATGCCATATACTATATCATATACTGTACTTGAATGTGATACTATTATAGTACAGTATTACATGCGTATAACTTCGTAATAAAAAGATTTTATAATAAAAAGGGGGGCGTTATTTGTGCTGGACCCTGTATATGTCTCCTAAAATATGTTTTAAATAATCATATTCTAATAATATGTTACTGAATACTATTTTAGATTTCTTGTTTTGTTTGTTAATATAAACAAATCCATATATCTCCATATCCTCCCCTTTATTAAATAAAAGGCATCATACTCTACACACTGTTTTGTGTCTTGCATTTTTAGCTTTACAATATACACTGGAGATCACTCCATAAGTCCCTGTTCCTTTACAGCCGTATGGTGTCCCACGTTGTGAGTGTGCCTATCCTGTACTGTTGGTTGGGCTGTTTCTAGTCTCTTGCTGTTACCATTAGTGCTGTGTGTAGTAATAGACTTGTGTGTATGTTATCTCATAGTTTTGCTTGTTTATCTTTGGGCTAGAATTCTAGAAGTAAGATTACTGGGTCAAGGAATATATGTGTATATAATTTTGCTCTCTATTGTTGTGGTGATAATAGTTTGGTGGTGTTGGGAGTTGAGGAGCAGATAATAAAAATAGAATATGACTTACAGATAGAAGTACTTCCAAGAAATACTTCTAAGAAGTTTGGCTTTGTCCTCCTATCTTTTTTCGCATACCCTGTCATTCTTCATTAATCCTGTAGTCGTCACATGATGCTGTATTGAGAAAGATGATATCATGTTGAGGAGAAACACTGGTTACAATTAATTTTTTTTCTTTTCAGCTCTTACTATAATATCTTACCCATTCTGCTACTGACCAGAGATTGGATAAATTTAACCTGCCCAACATTTTTCCAACTTTTTTGCAGATTGTCAGTCAACTTTGGGATTTTGGGCCAATACTACCAACTGTTAAAATCCTCAGAAATTTGATTGTTACAAACATTTATAACAATTTTGACTGTCAAAGCCAAATCTCCTTTTGTTAGTTGGTGATTAACTTTCTTATATATATCATCTCTGTGTTTTTACATATGGAAATACTTTCTCCCCTCAGTGCAGCTTGGTTTTTTTCACTATGCTATTGGTTTCTTGACTAATACATCCTACTCTACTTTTGATTTTTGAAGTAATTATCTCTCTTTTTTTAGAACTTAAATTTTAAAGTAATATCTTTTCTTAAATTTTTTATTTTAGTTGTTGTTCAAGTACAGTTTTTTGTCTTTTACTCCCATCCCAGTCCACCCCCCTGGTGCTCCCCTCCTTCCTCTCATTTCCACCCCCCTTAGTTTTTGTCCATGTGTCCTTTATATTTGTTCCTGTGACCCCTTCCCCTTTTCCCCTGAAATTCCCTCCCCTCTCCCCTCTGGTTACTCTCAGCCTGTTTTCTATTTCACTGTCTTTGGTTATATTTTGCTTGCTTGTTTGTTTTGTTGCTTAGCTTCCTGTTAAAAGTGAGATCATGTGGTATCTTTCACCATCTGGCTTATTTCACTTAGCATAATGCTTTCCAGTTACATGCATGCTGTTGCGTAGGGTAGGAGCTCCTTCTTTCTTTCTGCTGCATAGAATTCCATTGTGTACATGTACCATAGTTTTTTGATCCATTCATTTACTGATGGGCACTTAGGTTGCTTCCAGCACTTGGCTATTGTAAATTGTGCTGCTACGAACATTGAGGTGCATAGGTTGTTTTGGATTGGTGTTTCTGGGTTCTTAGGGTATAATCCTAGCAGTGGAATTGCTGGGTCAAAAGGCAGTTCCATTTTTAGTTTTCTGAGAAAATTCCATACTGTTTTCCATAGTGGTTGTACCAGTCTGCAATCCCACCAACAGTGCACTAGGGTTCCCTTTTCTCCACATCCTCTCCAACACTTAGTTGTTGATTTGGTTATGATGGCTATTTTGGCTGGTATGAGGTGGTATCTCATTGTAGTTTTAATTTGCATCTCTCTGATAACTAGTGATATTGAGCATCTTTTCATGTGTTTCTGGATCTTCTGTATGTCCTCCTTGGAGAAACGTCTATTCAATTCCTTTGCCCATTTTTTAATTGGATTGCTTATCTTCTTAGAGTAGATTCGTGCAAGTTCTTTATATATTTTGGAGATTAAACCTTTGTCTGAGGTATCATTGGCAAAAATGTTTTCCTATACGGTTGGTTCTCTTTTTATTTTAATGCTGTTTTCTTTGGCCATGCAGAAGCTATTTACTTAAATATAAGCCAGAACACCATTAAAGTCATAGAGGAGAACATAGGCAGGAAAATCTCAGATATTTCACGCAGCAACATTTTTACTGATTTGTCCCCTAGAATAAGGGACATAAAGGAAAAAATAAACAAATGGGATCTCATCAAAATAAAGTAATATCTAACACTCAAAGAGATATATGAGGTCTATCCAGAAAGTATTCAGCCATGTAATGTGAAAAATAGAAACTTTTATTGTAGAATATACAAGATACAAGAAACATTGTACTTAGGACAATGACACCTCAGTCCCCTTCAAAGTAGGTACTTAGGGACCTCACAGAGTTCTCCCAATTGCCATCAGCTGCGTTGTTGTATTTTCCTGAATCTCTTCGATGGTCTGAAATTTCTTCCCTTTCAAAGGTGATTTCAGTTTTAAAAAGCCAGAAGTCACAGGTTGCCAAATCTGGGTTATAGTGGGGCTGAGTCACCTGGGTAATTTGATGTTTCGCCAAAAACTCTACATGAGACGTGATGCATAAGCAGGCACATTGTCATGATGAAGCTGCCAATCACCAGTTTCCCACAGCTGTGGCCTTCTGAGTCATCCTAATAGTTTCTGGAGAGGAATGTTCAAGCTTAACACAAAATTTGATGCAGATTCATTGCTCTACTCCCTCAGTCATTTTGAATGTCATGGCCACACAGTCCACATGCTCACTCAATGGTGTCTATAACCCCCACTGACTAGTACAGTGAAGTTGTCATTGGTCACCCATGCACATTCCAGTCCACGCTCCTTGGCTGCCAGGTTACATCAGTGCTGCACAAACTATTCTCATTTTGTTAAAAACGGCTGGACTTTTTCCAGACAAACTCATATACTTACCATTTTGGACAGAAATTATAGGACGGGGCAAAAGTAGGTTTACAGTTGTGAGTGCACAAAACAGTATACTCTTGTATTATTATTTATTAATCATCGTATTATTTTTCATATGAACAGTGTAAACCTACTTTTGCTCCACCCCGTACAGTAGCCTCTTTCCAACTCCTATCTGCCACACTTCTTTGACTGTATCTCAAGGTTGTAGCATTTTTCACCTTATTGCTGTATTACTACCTCATTCAGATTGGCTTGCGGGTTAGAAAACTCTATACATCTTTTTCTGTTTATTTCCAAAAGATTTTTTGTGTCTGTAATTTTGTTGGTTGATTTTTATACCTAAACATGCCATCTGATGCCTAGTTCCTATTGAATTCTTTTTTATATGATTGGGCAATCCATCATGAAAGCATTGAATTTTTTTGTTTTTCAAAATCTTGTGAACATCTAATAAAAGTTTGATGTATTTTAATGTTGTTTGTTGGTGTTTCATTTTTCCTTGTTTAGGTTCGTAATGTTCTTAACGATGCAGTGGATTTACTGGAATTCCGTGATCGAGTTATTAAAGCGTCTTTGAACTATGCACACTTAGTTGTTTCAACGTCTCTTCAGTGTTATGTGTTCTCGTAAGCATCTTGCTTTTCTTAAAAATCCACAGTTTTGTGTGTGATGAGGAATTTATTTTTAATCTTTCGCAACAACATGGTTTGGTTTAAACTTACCTTTCTCAAAATCTCACCTGTCCTGAACTTCATCCCAAACAAGAGTGAGAAAAAGTGAGCTGTGAGCACTGAAAATAGATCTAGTGAAGTTTGTGAATCAAAGGCTAATAATCAGTTTTAAAATACTTCTCTGAAATAGTGTTGCTCTTACTTTACTCACAGTTCTAAGGAATTTAGTATAATTTGATTTCAGACTCCAGAGAAGATTAGGAGCAGCTGATAAGTGATACGAAAAGGATCGTCCCAACCTTTGCAATAGGGGACAGTTGGCAGCCTGACAATAGGCTGACACATATTCAGTAAGGACACAAGGAGGCATGTAGGCTTAATGTGGCCCAGGGTCATCATGGATGTTCATATTGATGATCCAGAGTTGTCCAGGGATGATGAAATACTGTTTTTTTCGGACCATAAGATGCACCTAGGTTTTAGAGGAGGAAAATAGGGAAAACTTTTTTGAAGCAAAAAATGTAGTAAAATATTTAATAACATAAATGACATAATATTTCACCAATGTAAATGTAAACAGAACTCAACAGCAGCATTAACAACCATTATCCCTCCCAAATTGGGGGGAGGGGGGCGTCTTATAGTCCAAAAATACTATACTACATTCAGTATACTTTGCATTGGAAAGCAGAGAATGATTCAACATTTCCAAGACTTGCACCTAAAACTCTAATAATACACTTGGTATTTTTAAGACGGCGACTCAGTATGTGCTAATAAATGTTGAACAACTGACTTTCTGGAAACAAACAGACTTGATATGCATTGATTGCTGATTTCTATGATGCAAGTACTTCAACTGTGGCTGATTTCAAGCGACCAAAGTGGTGTCTGAAAGCAGAACCCGGGAGAGGCTCACAGCTGCAAACCATTTCGTAGTATTGCCGTGTAAATAATCTCAAGTGCACGGATAATAGCAAACTGTGTAAAATAATCTGGAGGAGATGTTTTAAGTATTTATTATCTTTGTTTTAAATATAACTTAGTGTAATTTTAAATAATGGCTTTATTTAAAAATTTATTTAAAGATAAATTTTTATTTAAAAATTTATTGCAAAATTCCTAAAAATCAGACAGTTGGTATAAGCTGGCTCCAGCATACCACCAGTTAACTCCTTACTGTCCAGAAAACCCAAGTAGCCACAGTGACACTTTCAGGAGTTGTGCCCATATAGCACAGTGCCCAGCGTGTAGTAGGTACTTAGTAAATACGGAAGTAGTTTTGGATGAATAAATGAATTGAAAGCATGAAAAATAGTGTTTTCTTGGTATCCCAATGCCCAGTAATGCACAGCACAAAGATAACCAATGAACAATTCTTAAAACTATGTATTAGTATTTCTCACTCACTGTGTGAATTTGCTACTAATCAGAATCTGCACCTGGGCTAATAGCCCAGTCTGGAGGAGAGGGAAGCAGAGGAGGGGGGACTAAGAAACAAGCAGCTCAATTTTACATGAAATTTTGTTTCTTAAGAATGAAAGAGAAGGAACAACAGGGAAAATGTGAGAGAAGTCAAGAAAGATACAAAGTTAAATAGTTGAGATATGGGGAAGGTATTATATAGGATTCTAGAAAAATCTCATAATCACTTAGTATACATTAGTATCTAAATAACACTCAAATGCTTTGAGTAAGTGAAAACACTCATGTTTTCATGGGGGTGCGAAATTAAGAGACTATCTCTTCATTTTAGGGTTTGAAGAAGGTAGGACTCTGAACAGCCGTATTTGAGGGATTTCTTCTACTCTGTAGGGTGGTAAGGATGTAATGTTTGAATCTGTAGGGTTAGTATCCTTAGGTGTTACTTGTATTTGAGAAGTTGCTATTAAAAATAATTACCAAAAGTTTAGCAGGGTTTTTTTCAGTCACTCCATTTTCCCATTAATTAACTTTTACTGGTTAATATTTGGCAAAATAGAAGACTGCTTCTCTTTTCTAATTTAACCACGGCTCCCCTCTCTTGTTGTGAAGACATTCATGAAGGCACAAAACATCTCATGATGTGAAATATGAAATACCAAGGAGCAGCAGGAATGGGTAGTCCTGACACCTATCATCACCAAAACATATTTCATTAAATTAAAAAGCCTTCTAGTATTTTATGTAATAATGATTATCTATTGAGCACAGTTAGACTTTTTTTTTATGTTCATGACCTAATTTACCCTGTGTGTTGGGTACTGTTATTGTCATTATCCCCATTTTATGAGATGAAGAAACTAAATGACACAGAGAGGAATCAAATAACTGGCCACAGGCTCAATTCCTTAACTTCTTGACTACAGAAAGAGCTAGGATTTGAATCTAAGTTTTTAATAACCGTTGCCCTTTTTTAGTAATAAAAATAAAACTTTTAAAACAAACTTGCAAGCAATATAGTAGTTTATATGAGAAGTTCTGGAAAAAACAAGTTCTGCAAAAAGAATATATGCAACTCTGCATTAAATTTTCATCTGATTCTACCAGTAATTGTATAGAAAATACTCTTGATTAGTCAACATTATGGTTTGGGGAGTTTATATTTCCATGGCATGTTATTTCTCAGTTGTTAGAAATCTCATTATGTGAGGGGACATTAAAAAAAGCTCACATAATCACTATTCCTATCAGCTCTTTTGACAAGGAATGAAGGTTAATTCTAATAACTCCATAAAAGAAGCATGCCATATTTTTTTAAATACAAAAGCACATTTGTATCATACCTGCAAACCCCAGACTTACTAATTACTAGTAGTAATTTATTTGTTGTTTTGCTTTATGCATGCATTTTCTTACTGAATTGGGTATCAGACTCTGCATTAGCCAAGATTAGTCTCCCACCAGTGTGTGTGCTCACTGCAACCTCCCTTTCCTGCATCTTCTAGATTTGAATATGAAATTTAAAGAATCACTTCTTCCCTTGGCTGGTGTGGCTCAGTGAGTTGAGTGCCAGCCTGCGAACCAAAAGTCACTCGTTCAATTCCCAGTCGGGGCACCAGCCTGGGTTGCGGGCCAGGCCCCCTGTTGAGGGTGATCCGGGTTTCACACATCGATGTTTTGTCCTTTCTCCTTCCCTTCCCCTCTCTCCAAACAATAAATAAAATCTTTAAAATAAATAAACAAAATAAATAAATAAATAAATGTAAGCTTAAGAGCTAAGACTTTAAAAAAAAAATAAAGGCTCGCTTCTATGAAAATAATTGAGAGGGATTGAGAATACATAGGAGTAATAACTCTTTTTAATTGTGAAACAACCGATTATCTGGAGATAGGTTTTTTAGGTTGTAAATGTTCTTTCTACCCATCCTTATCTTTGAATCATACTACACTAAAAACTAAAGGACTTATTTGTTCATTCATTCATCTATTTAGTTAATAAGTACTTATATAATATTTTACAGTTTATAGAATGCTTCACAAACATCTGTTTGGGAGACCTATAGAAAAACTAATCATGTTTATCATGTTATTATAGTTTCTGTTTGTTCAGTATCTGCTATATAACAGGCCGTTAGCAAAAGACTTAGGTTAGTTGTCATTATCTTCATTTTACAAATAAAGAAATTGATGCTTAGGGGATTAAGTTTATTAAGATTTGGCCGACAGTGGTAAAACCAGATTTCTAATCCTGAGCTGTGAAGCCAAAAACCCACCCTCGTTTCACTGTGCCACACGGCTACTGTTTTTCGGGTGAGAAGCACAGATGAGTTGCCCAAATCACAAGGCTAATAAATGACAGAACTTGTACTTAAGTATAAGAATTCTTCAATTCATTTATTGTGATTCCTACGATAACTTTTATCAAGTGCTCCCTTTGTGCTAGGTGCTAGGGACTGAGTCTGCATTCTAGTGGGGGGTACAGAAGCCAAGGGAATAGTTTCAGAACAATGTGCCAGCTGCTCTAATAGAAACATATGCTAAGTTATTGTGAAACTGAAAACACTTAAAGTGAGTACCTGTCTTATAAAAAGTATTCAGTATTTTAAATGTTAATACATATCCATTTTATTTATCTTCTAGTACGAAGAACTGGAACACACCACTTATATTTGATCTCAAAGAAGGAACTGTTAGTTTAATTCTGCAGGCAGAAAGGTAATTTTTTTATCATGTTTGATTATTGAATTTGGGGTTAAGATATTTCAGATCATAGCAAAGCACTCTTTAAAGCATGCTGTTTACAGGATGATATTGTACAATAGTCATTAGTTATTGATCTGTTTTTACTAGTTATTTTAAGAGAAAAAAGTTGGAGGATAAGCCCTTGGAGTAATAGTTCTGAAACTTTTTGGTCTCATTTGCTTACATTCTTACAAAGATACTGAGGGTTATATATATATATCACCACTTACTACATTAAAATTAAAGTTGAGGTTTAAAAGTTATTTATTTAAAGTGATGAGAATAAACTCATTAGAAGTAAACATTAGAATAATGACATGAGAAAATGAGAGTGAAACAGGCAAATTGATATGAAATAGTTTTGACTTCATGGTCCTTTTATTTTCTATTCTCTTCTATTTTTATTTTTAAATATTAGTTGAAACTCATTGATTTTATGAGCCACTACTTGGCTTTGACCTGAAATTTGAGAAATAATATTCTCATCCAGAACCTTCAGAGTATACAGGACTAAGAAACTCCAAACCAATTAGAGTAAGGATAGAATAGCTGTTACTCAGGAATCCATACTTTTCCCTGAAAACTATCAGTCTTAAAAGTACAGTGCTATACTACGGAATCATAGGTCAAAGTTAGAAAGCTACAACCCAGTAAAACCTGGAATGAAGTATAAAAATATAACAGTTACCTAAAATAGCTACTGTGTATTTTATTACTCATCCCTTTTTTCTATTACTCACCCCCTAGGCAGCTCTTAATAGTGTTTATTACCAGGTTTTCTAGCCCGTAGCATTTTATAAATAGCAAACCAGAAGAGGAATGGTGCTGGTGGGCTGTTGGAGGCTGGCGCAAGGGCAGGAAGAAAAGTGACTGCCTGGCCAGGGAACGGGGAGAAGACTTAAAGCACAGAACTGTGTAGCTGAGTGGCATAATTCTTTTGATGCACCAACAGATTCTCATGAATCAAAGCTATCAGTTAACTAGTTATTGAAGACTGCGATCACCATATGGATGACTTTGATCAAGAAAATAATTGTGTCAGCTTTTGTATCTGTTTAATGGAAGTGAATGTATGATTTATTTATTTAGTTCTACCATACATTTTTTAAAAAGACATCTTTGCCATTTAAGATGTAATCTATCTAAAAAACCACATTTCTGAAATTCTTTTCACTCAAATAGTTCCAAATAAATTGATGTATTTGTAAATGTATTTATTGAATATGCTTTTAGTAAAGGCATGTGTCAGTGGAATAAATTATTAGGTAATTAAAGAACATTTTACCCAGCGCCTGTTGCTGGTCTTATTTGTACATTTAGTTGCGTTTGCCCCTTGAAACAGTGTTTATTTTCAAGGAGATTAGAAGCTGTAGTATCTTGTTTAGAAGAGAAAACGCTTTTAGTACTGATGCTAAGAAAGAATATATCCCACTGTGATGTGTTACTTTGTCAACATTAGCTAATATACACTAGTGTATAAGGTCCAAAGCCTTTAATTAAATAAACTACTCTTTAACACTCAAGTATTAATTTAAGTGTATGTGATGGGCGACCCCAAAAACCAGGAATTTATTTTTAAAAATATGTATTTGTTATTACACGTTTAAACTTCAGTCACCTTCAAAGTACTATGCATTAGATGCAATACACCTATCAAGGCATTTTTACCACTGTTCAAAAGAGTTTTTGAACTTGTCTATTTTGATGTCTTTTAGTTGCATCTTCTGTTTTTTGTTTCCCTTTGAGGACTTTGAGGGTTTTTTTTTCATCCAGGGAAACAAAAAAAGTCACTCAGGGCAAGACTGGGTGAACAGGAAGGGTAGGACATAAAGGTCATGCAGATTTTTTGGTCAAAAACTGCTGAACACGCAGCACAGTATGGGCAGGTACACTTGCAAATCACCCATTATGAACTGGGCAAAGGTGTTGAAAGAGTCTTCAAAAAATTTCACTGAGCCGAATGCAGCCTCTCAGAACACCACCAGCTGGTGCACTGATACAGATGGGTTCCTAGAACACTCACCTAGTGGGGGGAAGCCTTTACTACAAGGGACCCGACCTCCAGAAGATAATTCCAGGTTTTCAGGGGGTCCCCCCCAACATGTATTGTGGATTTATTATATACTAACTTTTCATTGCTTTTGGTGTTTATTTCCTATTTGTTTCCATAACAAGAAAGAGCAATTAGCAACTTCTGAGTCAAGAATTAGTTCTGAATCAAGGATATTAAAACCTTGAACATAAAATTTTAAAAATGTAATAATGTGTTCAGTATTGAAGAAATAGGCACTGCAATATGGCAGTCATAGGAGTGTAAATCAATACAACCTTTCCAAGGGCAGTTCAACAATATATATTAAAATTTTAACAGTATAGGGCCTTCGATCCAATAACTGCATTTCTAGAAATTGTACCAAGGACATAAGTAGGCATAGAGAAATGTGTATAGACTCTAGGCATTCTTTAGAACAGTAAACAATTTGAAATAAAAGTCTGTTAGGAATGAATTAACTAAGTAAAGTTATGGTGTATTCACACTTTGTTTGCTGTAAGTTATCTTTATGGAAGTAGGATTGCAAGAGGTCTTTTGATTCCTCTATATTGTTTACATTGTACTTTTGCAGTGTTTATAAATTTTCTTTTTTTGTATTTAATCTTTATTGTACTTTTCCATTATTCTTTAGTTCTCTTATATATCCTCCCAGCAATCATCATACTGCTGTCCATGAGTCCTTTTCCTTTTTGCTCAGTCCCTCCACCCCCTGACCTCCCCACCAAAACTGCCTGTCCTCCTACTCTCCATCTATGAGTCTGCCCCCAATTTTCAAAGAAAAAATAGCAGCCATTAAATATTTACATTTTGACTTAATAAAAAATTAGCTACACAGAACCCTTATGCCTTGAATACAGCCGTCAACACAGCAAATGAACCCTAGTCCTAGCTGGAAAAAATGTTATTTTAGATACGAATACATTGCTGATGGTTAAAGTCAAAGCATCTAATTTTAATAAATACTGGCCCTGATGTTAATTTTTGAGTCATTTTCACTCTTTTGGACTTTAATCAATATTTAATCTTTGTCTTTTTAAAAAAGATTTTATTTATTTATTTTTAGAGAGAGGGGAAGAGAGGAAGAAAGAGGAGGAGAGAAACATCAATGTGTGGTTGCCTCTCGTGTGCCCCCCACCAGGGGCCTGACCCACAATCCAGGCATGTGCCCTGATTGGAAATAAAACCGGCGACCCTTTGGTTCACAGGCTGGTGCCCAATCCACTGAGCCACACCAGCCAGGGCTTAATTTTTGTCTTTAGCATAGTTGTTAATTGTGAAATGTGCATTAATGTTGTTTTGTAATATATAGCATCAGGAATTAAAGTCACTGAATTGTAAATTGTGAGATTTACCTGTTACCTTTGTATAGAAATGCTTCTTTAGGAAAGGAAAGGAACTGCAAGTATAATGTAAACAGGGTCAGAATTTTAGTGTATAGGGTGGTGATTACGGGCATTTTCATTTTACTTCTCCTACTTCCATCAAAAACCAAAAACCTGGAAACAAACCAGAACAACCAGTGTTGCCTTTTCAGGTTGTCTGTGTATTTCATTTTGTGTATATCTATGGACTTATTTTAATTGTAAGATTTAGATTTTTCCAAAGGGAAGTAAACTCCTACGTGAGCATATTTTTATTCTTTATTTTTTAGACATTTTCTTCTTGTAGATGGTGGTGGTATCTATTTATATTCTTATGAAGGACGCTTCATTTCTTCTCCAAAATTTCCTGGAATGAGAACAGATATTCTGAATGCACAAACTGTGTCTCTGAGTAATGATACCATAGCAATAAAAGACAAAGCTGATGAAAGAAGTAAGCACATTTTTATAATCTTCTATGTCAAATTTCTATGAGATTTGTTAATATTGTAAAAATTTCATAAAGTAACTTTCACTTTCTCATTTATTAATGTGTTAACTTTATATGAAAGAATTAGGACCATTGTAGCTTTTCCTAATCATGAATTAATGAAAAAACTGAAGTCGTAATTCATGAATCAATGAAAGAACTGAAGTTGTAATATTATATATAAAATTGTCATATTCGATTTAACAAATATATAATGTCACAACAATAACAAAGCTTAGTGGGTAAGGAGTAAATCTTTACATATTCAGTAGCTGTTGGTAGAGGGTTTGAATTCAAGCTTGTAAATCTGAAAAAGGGTCATATTACTTTTGAAATTTATTGATTTTTAAAATATTTCCTTTTTCATTTGGTAACATTTGGCTTAATTGTAAATACCGTCCTTCATTGTATTATTTATTTTGCATATGTATTTTTAAAATCAATATTTTAAACTAAGTAGAAAAAAGTTATGAGTAATTTTAAATTTTCATGTAAAAATCTAGACCACAGTAGTATTTGTAAATAAGTATGTTGAGTGTTCTACAATTGCAAAGTACAGTAAAACCATTTTATTAAGGCATTGCTGTATCACAATTTCATTTATTCAACAAACATAAGTGTTTACTGTGTTCCAACTGCTTTTCTAGAAGTTGAGGATACAATGGTGAACAAGGCAGACAAATATAAAAGTAGCTAGTGAACAAATACTTGCTGTGAGGAAAACCAATGCAGGGTGAGGGAACAGAGAAATCTGGAAGTGGGGAAGGGGAACCGGACAGGCGAGTGCAAGGGTTCTGAGGTGGGAATGGTTAGCATGTAGAAGAACCGCCAGAAGGCCTTGTGACTAGGTCCACCTGAGTTTAAGCAGAGTCCCAGGAGAGGAGGGCAGAGAATAGATAAGCAGGAGCCAGGTCGTGTGAAGACTGGCCTATGGTAAGGATGTGGGCACAAGGGAAGAAGAGGAGGTAAGCATACCATCATAGGTTTTTGTCTTGGGTGATTGAGATAGAAGACAGGAAAGGGGGAAGTTTAGAGGAGGTACACAAACCAAGGGTTCAATTGGGTGGGCCTAAAAGGCTGTTCAGTTTTTTTCCTTAAAATAAGAGATATATTTTTCATTTTTACCAATAACTTCATTGATTTGGATATTTTGAGTATGTCAGCTATCTCCTGCTATTGGTTTCTAGTGGCTAGAGGCCAGGGGTGCTGCTAAACATCTTCCAAAGCATAAGACAAACCCCTAGCAAAGAATTACTTAGCCAAAATGTCCGTAGTACCAAGAAACTTTGCAAACCACTTCTGATGTGTTCCATCGGTCACAGCACCTTCTCCATACACTGCACAAGTCTTTTTTGGCTTTTCAGCTGTGTTTTTACTGTTCTTGAAATAATGAAGCATAATACAACTAAAATGTTGTGTATCTTCTTCCATCTTCAATATTAAAATTGCTACACAAAAATTCACCAATTTTGATGTTCTTTTTAATTCACGCCGATATGGCAGCTGTCACAGTACAATCTAACAAAATTGTTTTGCATGAAGTTAAAGACAACTAAGCATACTAGAGCCATTATATGGAAAAAAACTAAACGAACTTTTTGGCCAACCCAATGTTTTGGTCATGGTAAGTTTAAATGCTTTTTAGACATCTGGGGTAGGTGGAGAGTAAACAAGTGGATGAACAAGTCCCAGGCTCAGGAGTGGGGGGGGACTAGAGACATAACCTGGGGAGTCATTGATGTGCAGGCGGTGCCATGGCACTGAATGAAGTCACCCAGGAAGTAATTAGAGAGCGGTAAGAGGACCAAAGACTTCTGAAGTTTTCTGTAGTTGATTTGTGTCTGAAACATTTCATTATTCTTTAATCATTTGCTAGTTTATAGAATTTTACATTTAGAAAGAATTATGAACATTTTCAGAAATATGGATTTACACGTACACCAATTCATTTTGCTTTATTTACATAAATTTTGATTGTTGAACAAGATAATTATGTAGTTTTCTTTTGCTATGAAAAGAAAATTGAAAAGACTAAAATAGAATTGTAGAACTGATAAAAATTGAGAAGGAAAATATTTTCCTTATGTTCCCTTTTACAGAAACTAGTACTCATGAGTGGCTAAATAGAGGTTTATGCTAACAGTGGAAGACACAATTGAAGTACCTAAATCTTTACCATGGGATTGTTAGAATGTCCTTTCAAGGGGGCCATCCACAAGTAAAACCAGTGGTTCCTTCCTAATTTGGGACCTTCTTTATAGGCAGGTTTGTTGAACCAACCACAGAACTCTATGTCATGGTATGTGCTCAATAAATACATGGCACATGGATTTGGAGATACCCCTTGGGATAATTAGTTAAGTAGTAGAGAGGTACTGCTTTTTTTAAAAAAGATTTTATTTATTTTTTAGAGAGGGGAAGGGAGGGAGAAAAAGATGGTGAGAAACATCCATGTGTGGTTGCCTCTTGCACACCGCCTTGCTGGGGACCTGGCCTGCCACCCAGGCATGTGCCCTGGACTGGGAATTGAACTAGCAACCCTTAGATTTGCAGACCAGCACTCAACCGCTGGGCCACACCAGCCAGGGCAAGAGGTACTGCTTTTGACTTCTTCTCCCCATCCATCTTCACAGATTCAGTATGATATTAGTGAAGGTGATTATTTGAAAGAAATGTCTGGGCATAAGGGGTGTGGAAGTTAGAGAGCAGTTACGTTTAGAAGCAATTCTTTCAGCTCTGAGCTCCTTAGTTGTTCTTCCTGCCAGTTTCTGTTACATGTTATCACTAAAACGCAGGTCCAGCCTCCCACAGGTCAGGACCAATCCCAGCTGTGGGAGAGTAGACCTGTTTATCCTTGTACCTCCAGCTCTTTAAAATATGTGCAGTCAGCATAAGGGTGGAAGGCTTTTTCTTTCTAAGTTATTAGTTTGTGTAGCTATGAAAATAACTGGGTTTAGCCAAGCCCAAAGTATTTTTTTTAATGGAAACCAAATTTTTCTAATTTTATTTCTATACTTAATTGAAAATTCTTTTACATATTTTCCTTTTTCATCTTTCTCAGCATAATCAGCAGTCTTAGAACATAACTTACTATTATGACAGGATTTTCTTGTGAATATAACCAGTGACCTCAAACTTAATATCCTAAGGTTTACTAAAAACTAATAATTGATATATATACTAAAATTGTGATCCTCTGGAATTTAAATATCACATTATACATATTTTAACACTTTTATGATCTTTATAAATTGTCCAAATTTTTTTTTGCGGACTGCATGTACCACTTGTGTCTTTTCATACCATTTCTGTCATTTAATTTCTGTAATCCTATATGTATGTTCAGTTATATAAAATCACTCCATTAGGGATGAATCTTGGACTGAAGTAATTCTGGAATTAGAGAATCACAAAAAATACTCCAACAATCTTTCCCCTCTAACAATCCTTTTAAAATAGAAAAGAACTGCTACTAATATCACTGTCATGTTTGGAAACCTTTGGTAAAACAGTGAAAGGGTCAGAAGCAGTGTCTGTTCCCCCAAGTATCCTTTTTAGCAAACAAAGGCACTCCTATCCCTCGGGAGATTCCAAGGGTTCAAATTCTCTGCCAGGAATCCAGGACAAACATCAGACAAATTATACCATACTAGTATACTGACCACAGGGAAATAAACAGCACAAAACATGTGGCCTGGTATTATAGTAAGCACTTGATATAATTTTCCTTTGTCAAATAATGATTGTGGTGTTAGATTGATCTAGATCAGAGTTATCAAAATTAGAGATTATATCCAGATTTGGACTTGCCATTGTTGATCCCATGTAGCCTTGAAGCCATACCATTAACAACAATTGTAATTGGGGAATGTATGTTTTAGGAAGATGTATCCAGTTCCACTGTTTTCATAAGAATTATGAGCCCATTAATACATAGGAATTTGATGCCGCTGCTCTTCTCTGCTGATAGATACTCTGTGGACCACTGAGTTAAATCATTTCTCATGAGGCTTATGATAATTCTACTGAAGTTTACCAATAAAAATGCTAATGTAATACATTAACTAATGTTCTACTTTTCTTTTTAAGTAATCTTCCTCTTTGAGGCATCAACTGGAAAACCATTGGGTGATGGAAAGCTTCTTTCTCATAAGGTAATGGACATTAGCTATTTCTAATGTAAATAGCCTGTAATTACTTCCTTTTTAACATTGTTTTCATTTTAAGAGATTAAGAAGTACAAATAGGTAGTTACAGAATAGCTATGGGGATGTAAAGTGCAGTGCAGGAAATGGAGCAGCCAGAGGACTCGTATGTAGGACCCATGGACACAAACAATGGTGGGGGATTGCCTGAGGGAGTGTGGGGTGCTGGGCGGAACAGGGCCAAGGGGGGAAAATTGGAACAACTATGATACAAAGAAAAAAAAGGAAGAAAGAAAAATAAGAAAGTTAATATTTTCATTTTAAGGAGGAAAACATAGCTACATATGGAAATTAAGTGCATAGAAGGATCTGACTTATGTGTCTGCTATCCAGGCTCTTTTTCTGCTTTTCAATAAAATGTTCTTTTGTGATTAAATTTGTACCGATCAGTAAATAAAAATGTATTTATATTTCAAAGTAACTTGCAGTTTTCCCATTGCCAGCATTTTCTTTAGGTTTTTAAGACTGTAGTTAAACTGAAAAAAATTCTGTAGAAGTACAAAAAGACACTGAATTGTGCATCATTTATTGGTTCCTGATTTTTAGCCTTAAAATAAACAAAGGAGCACATTTTATTGTGTTATCTTTCTAATAAGTGATATATTAGGGTCTAAAGATGCTTTTAACAATATTGTTCAATGCTTCTAGAAGAGCGTTACACTTTTCTTTTTGTATTTATTAGATGTAAGTTTGAATAACACATACATTCATATAGTCCAGAAATCAAACAGCATAAAAAACTATATAGTAAAAATATTTGTCTCCTATACCTGTCCCTCATCAATACAGTTTCTTTCTACAAAATAAGTAACCACTTTATTAATCTCTTACATATTCTTTCAGAGATTTTTTTTAAAAAGACTGCCCATCCCTTTCTGATACAATGGTCCAGGGTACAACTTGGGAACTACTTTATTTATTTGTTTGTTTGTTTGTTTATTGATTTATTTATATGTTTATCCTCACCTGAGGACATGCTTATTGATTTTAGGGAGAAGGGAAGGGAGGGAGGGAGAGGGAGAAAAACATGGATGTGAGAGGGAGACATCGATCACGCCCCAACCAGAGAACAAACCTGCAGCCCAGGTACATGCCCTGAGGAGGCATCAGACTTGCAACGTTTTGGTTTATGGGATGGTGCTCCAAACAGCTGAGCCACACCTGTCGGGGCCCTTTCAGGGATTTTTAGTGCATATACGAATAAAACTGATATATGTTCTTTTCTCCCTCTTTTACAAAATCATGAAAGATAACTCTGCACCTTGATTTTCTCACACAACACTTTTTCTGGAGATCTCTCCATACCATCACATAACGTGCTTTGTCAATCCTTCCGCCCACCACCATCCCACCATATATAATATTTTATGGATGTATCAGAATGTATTTAACCTGCACCCAAGGGATAGACAATTTGTTTCCAGTCTTTTCCTATTACAATATTGCCAAGATGAATTACTTTCCAAATAAGTATTGTCAAGTTATCTTGCAAAGAGATTGTATCAATTTATATTCTCACTAGCAATATTTGGGAGGAGGGACCTCCCAAAAAACAGAATTGTCTTCCGGAGGGCTTCCCCACTACGTAAGTGTTCTAGGAACCCATCTGTATCAGTGTACCAGCTGGCATTGTTGTAAGAGGCTGCATGCAGCTTCAGTGAATTGTTTTTGAAGACTCCTTCATTGGCTTTGATCATTTTATAATGGGTGATTTATAAGTATACCTGCCCATTCAGCACTGAGTGTTCAGCAGTTTTTGACCAAAACCTGCATGACCCCTGTACCCCACCCTCCCTATTCAGTTGATCCCACCTCAAGAAACCTTTTTTGTTTTCTGGGAGAAAAAAAAGTCCTCAAAGAGAAATGTTTTGCTGCTGCAGAAGAGGGGAACCAAAAAAACAGCAGAAGCACTAAAAGACATTAAAATTAACAAGTTCAAAAACTGTTTTGAACAGTGGAAAAAAGTCTTGATAGGGTGTATTGCATCAAACGGAGAGTACTTTGAAGGTGACTGAAGTTTAAACATGTAAGAATAAATACAGAATTTTTTTATCAGCAAGTTCCATTTTTGAGGGGCCTCCCCTTGTACATGAGATGCCTCTGTCCCCACAGTCTCTTTGTTACTATCATTTTAAATCAAGACTATGTGAGCAGAATTCTTCCTTTTCAGTAGGATTAAGCATGTAAAAAGGGAGTCAATTTCTCAGCTATTG
>PVKM010019602.1:0-24089 GCA_004027735.1 Carollia perspicillata
GACCTCATAGAATAAGATGCGGCAGACGGGGAGATGAGTAACGGGTGTCACAGGGGGCTGGCTGGGGAGTTCGGGGACGGAGGGTTCCAGGAAGCTCCAGGGAGGGGCGTTGCTCCAGCAGGGCCAAGGAGTAAGCAACGTGAATGGAATTCATGCTTAGTATTTGCCTTTGTTTTTATATTTTATTTCATTGTCTTTTAATTACCATACAGCAAAAATTGCCTTTTTTCCTTTGGTTTTCAGCTATGTAAGTTTTAACACACATGCAGTTAAGGATAGCCTTCATAATTAGGATACAGAACACCTCCCCCCAAATCTCTCTCTTGTTATAATGACATCCCAATCCCCTCTTCGTGCCCTGACAACCACTGATTTATTCTCTATCACTATGGTGTTGACGTTTAAGAACGTCACGTGGAATCACATAGGATGTATCCCTTTGAGGTTAGCTTCTCTCGGTGGAAGAGATTCATCTCCGTTACCAGGTGCGTTAACAGTTCCGTCCTTTCTGCTGTGGTGCCCGACCCCGTGTAGTGAACACCCCAGCTTGCTCCCTCTTCACCCACTGAAGGAGACTGGGGTGTTCAGAGCTGCTGGTTTTCACATATAATGCTGCCACGAACATCGTGGTCAGGCTCTGGTCGAACTGGTTTGATGGAATCCGTGAAACCCAGGGAAAGGAAGCAGAAATGGCCTTTAGCATAGAGATTTCTCCCCTTGTGGAAGATTCACTTGCCACCAGGGCTGGCAGGATGAGGGCTGAGAGGTAGCAGGAAGCATGTTGTGAGGGACCATTTGAGAGTCGAGGCGTCAGGAGACATTTGCCTCCCAGACTGTTCCGGAGTAGCTGCCCCCGTTGCCGGAAGTGGACACTGTGGCGGGGAGGGGTCAGGGTAGAAGCAGGAGGACAGGACCCCGGAGGAGGCGGGAGTGTGGCAGAATGGCCAGCATGGGAGAGAATGGCTAGAAAAGGTGAGTGTGTTTCTAGGATGTGGAGTCCTCTCCCTGTGCAGGCAAGAGAGAAACTGTATTCGTTTGTGGCAAAGGACAGGAAAGGTGAGGGAACGCAAGCTTGGCTCAAGCCCAAATTTTCACAGTGGAAATGACAAATGACCTCTTACTCCACTCAGTTCTCGGCCTGTTTTTGAGCAAAGGCTCCGTGAGTCTGTTTGGTTCGACAGAGGTATGTATTTAGTTATTTAATAGTAACCCTCCTGGCCAATCACGGTTGGGCTTACTAAAGTGATGGAGATTAGATCTAGGAATTTTACCCCCTGGAAACTTCTGAGAAAAAGAACTCAGCAGGGAAAAAAGGGAAGAAGGAGGGGCGCTGAGAGGTGAGGAGATTACCAGCGGCCTGCGTCTCTGTGCCACATCCCAGCCCCTGCACCGTGGTGCGGAAAGCCCTAAACCGAGCACCGAACATCATTCAGTGCACTCCCCAGATTGTGCATTTGGTGTTGGGCAGAGTCAGCAGTCAGTTCAGGGCACCTCCAGCTGTTAGCCCTGCGCTGGCCTTGGTGTTGCCTTTTCCATCTCCTCATCTTTTCACCAAGTGCTAGAGACTAAGACCAAAGGATAGGCTCATTCTGATGATAGCCATCTTTGAATGGGTGCCTACTTCTTCCATTAGCTCTGGGAGCCGGGGGCAGTTTGGCAGACCGTTGTGCCGGCTAATGCCTTGGTGACTGACCACCAGGCCTGGCGCCTGCAGACAGGCACACGCTTGCACACTTGGCCACTTAAGGTGTGTGCACCATTTATTACAGCTTCAGCTGGTTCCCAGCCCCTGGACCCCGACTTATTAAACTGCTGGATCCCGGTGATTTTTCATTCATCTCTGATCTAAATAACAGTGAGTCGTATCGTCTTGGCTCCACCCAGAAAGGAAAAGGGCATTGTTTGCGTTAGGAATAAAGACATTCTTTCTGATACAAACAGCCCCAAAATAGAAGTGTTAGGGAAGTTGGTGCTGCGAAGTGATTGTTGGGGAAGTATTGGTGTTTTTCTCTTCTAAGGCAAGTCACCACGTTTGCAGCAATTTTGAAATATGTATGTAGGGTTCTTAGAAATGCAAAGGTAGGGAAATAAATAGGGACTCAAGGTCTGTGTCTGAAATTGAAGGTCAGAATAATTTGCACAGAGGGCATGCGTGTGTGCGGAGAGGAGACTAGAATAGCAGCTCTGAGCCCAGGGTTGATTCCAAGTCTGCAGTAACTTCCAGTTACCTCAGGCAAATTCCTTCCCTCCCAGCCTTCCTCTCCCTCATTTATAAGATAAGGGACTTATACTAAATCACCTCGAAGGTCCTTCCAGTTCTGACAAGAGGCTTGATCTGAGATCATTCTTCCTGTAACAAAGAGAAGTCAGCCTTTTCTTTTCTTAAATTATTCATTTATTTATTTTTGTCTCTGAGATGCTGCTTTGACATCGCTTACGTTTTCCTAAATTTCACAGACCAAGGGGAAGGCCTACCAAATGGAAAGAAAAGGGAATCATTAAATTGTTATCACTCCAGCTGTTGGTAGATGGATCTTAACAGGAGTTTCTGATCACCGACTGTGTTGGTTTTCTATTGCCATGTAACCAATTACCACAAACTTAGCAGCTTAAAACAGCACAGATTTATCATCTCACAGTTTCCATGGGCTGGTGTCCAGCACCGCCTAGCTGGGTCCTCTACTCGGAGTCTCACAAGGCTGCAGTCAAGGTGTTGACTGGGGCTGGAGTCTCAGCGGAGGCCCAGGGTCCCTTTCCAGGCTTTTGTGGTTGTTGGCAGAGCTCATTTCCTTGCAGCTGTACAACTCATGGTGGCTTGCTGCTGCTTTGGGGCCAGCAGGAGAACCTTCCTCTTGTGTCTGAGATCAGGAAAGACCTCAACCCGGTTTTAGATGGCTCACCTGATTAGGTCAGGCCCGCCCAGGGTAGTCTCCCCTTTGATTAATTCAAGATCAACCGACTTGGGACCTTAATGGTAACTGTAAAATCCCTCCACCCTTGCCATACAATGTAACCTAGTCATGGGAGTGTTCCACCTACACTCAAGGGGAGGGCAGTACACAGCACCTTACGGGGTGGGATCTTGGGGTTCGTTCTGCTCTTGCTAAAGAACTTTTTTGTCAAATGAACTTGTCCTCTGTCTTGCTTTGTTCCACATTGTTATATCATGGCCACTGGCTACTATGCAAAACATAAAAATGCCTTGCGAGCCTTGAGACAGATCCCTAAGACATGCCTGTGCCCTGTTCTTTCTTTGTCTAGACATTGTCCGGATTGCCAGACCAAGACACCTTCTATGACGTGGTGGACTGCCTGGAGGAGCTGGGCATCGCAGCTGTGTCCCAGCGGCATTTGAACAAGAAAGGGACTGACCTGGACTTAGTGGAGCAGTTGAACATTTATGAGGTAACAGAACATGACTTTTGTAAGGCATCTCACAGCTTGGGCAAATGTTGAAGTCCCAGGTAAACGTACTCTAGACTTGTGGTTCTGAGTGCGGTGTAGCAGCACTCACAACACCTGGGAGCTTTTCCAAATGCTAGTGCTCAGGCCCCAGCCCCAACCTGATCAGTCAGAAACTCTGAGGTTGGGCCCGGCACTCTGTGCCGTACAAACCTCCTGGTGATTGGGATGTGTACTGCAGCAGGAAAAGTGCTGATCTGGCAGAAACTTGGTATCTTGCTTGCTCATTTATTTATTTATTGCTATTTTAATTTAAAGACATGCTTTCTACTAGCAGCACTAATAATATTCAGGCTGAGAGAGAGAGCAAGGTTGAGAGAGAGAGAGAGACAGAAACGAAGACAGAGAGATAGGCAGGCAGAGATCCTATTTCTCATACCTGATAGGGATGAAACTTCAGGCAGGGCCTGCTACACAATTTGTAGGGCAAAATAAAATGGGAAAAACTGCTGTTAAAGATACTAAACATCTTTTTACTTCCTTCCCCAGTCTCCCTCACCTTGTTATAATGTTTCGTTTCGTTTGGTTGGCTATTTAATGTCATTGTAAGGAAAGAAACATTAACATTTCAAAGTATTAGCAGAAATTTTACTGTCCCTATTTATATTGTGCAATGCCAGCTTAAAATGCAATTATAAGAGCATTTAACCTGCATGCAGAATCAGCAAAATTTGGTAGTTCATCACTCATGTATGCACAGGTATTTTGTTCTCACCAGAACAGTGGAAACACTGTTCAAAACCAACTCAGCTATTTTTATTTCACTTCTTGATATGTGTTCAATCTGTCAACACTCTACCTTCAACTTACTGATGAGTAAGGAAGGCTAAAAGGAGCAGGAACTGTGGGCTGTGGGCTGTCCTGTCTTCTCATTTCTCCTGTCATCATTTCAGCCTGAGTGGTTGGCTAACACAGGAAAAAGGTAACACGGTTGAGAAAGGAAGGGATGGGACCCTTGGGTTGCCATCTCTCTTCATAGAAAGCAAGTTCTGGTTTGCCTGGAAAGCGTGGCCTCCAGGGCTGTCAGGGACTCTGCTCAGCCAGTCCTAGGTGTGACACACTCGCCTGGCACTACTCACTGCCAGGCTCACTGAACTCCCTCGTACCATGGGTTGACAGAACTCTGGGCTCATGGGTGCAAGGAGTGGCAGACGCACATATTGCCCCTACTTCCTCTATGCCTGCACGTGCTCCCTGGGCCCATTGGGCTTCACTCGTAAAACACAAGTGTAAAGTTAAAATTAAAAAGACTTTCAGGATGGTGAGAGCAGAGCACTGAGCCAAGCACAGAGCCCTGCGGAGCGTGAGGACGGAGCCCTGTACAGTTGCAGAGGGCGCTTGCCCATGAAGCAGGGATGCTGCTTTGGGTGACGCATCGGAGCTGAATGGCCTGTTGAGTTCTAACTGCTCCCAGTGGGTTAATTTCAGGTCACATGCCCACTTGTTATTAAAGTTATTGATATCTATTTGATGTGACTATTGTCTGAACTCCAAATGAAGGTTAGAGCACATTTGGTGAATAGCAAATCACGTTCCTTCTCACTAAGCCTCATCACCCCGGTTTGCTTTGGTGGCTGCGGGGACAGGATCTGGAGGCCTGTTTCCTCTTGGCTGCTGTGACTTTGAATAGGGGAGCTTATTCACTCAGGCCCCAGCTCACCCATAATGATGGAGTGAACCGGGCTATCCCTGAGGACATCCTGTCAGCGGTGTTTTACTTTTTTTTTCACATTTTCCCCCAGATATCATTCTCATACCAAAAAATTGACTATTTTAAAGTATAAAATTCAGTGGGTTTTAATACATTCACCAGATTGCACACCCATCATCACTGTCATATTCCAGAAATTTTCACCACCCCCAGAAGAAACCACACACCTATTAGCAGACAACCTTCATTCCTCTCTGTCCCTGACACCTCATACCCCAAACCACTAATCCACTCTCTTTCTGTTCAGATGTCTTTTATTTCATATAAATAGACATTCATATAAATGGAGTCAATGTGTGGTCTGTGTGACTAGCTGTCACACAACATGTTAAGACACACTCTTGTTATAACACATATCAGTACATGTTACAACATGTGTACATGCCACAACATGCTATAACCTGTACTGATTTGTGCTGCAAGTCACTTGGTTCCTTTTTGTGCTAATATTCTATTGTCCAGACACATCACGTTTTGTTTATCCATTTACCATCTGATGGACATTTGGGTCATTCCTATTTTTTTGCTATTGTAAATAATGTTGCTAAGAACATTTATGTACGGTATGTTTTCAGTTCTCTTGGTTATATACCTAGGAGTGAAATTGCTGGTCGTATGGTAACTGTTTGGCTATTTGAGGAACAGCCCGACCGTTTTCCAAACTGGCTGCCCCATTTTACCTTCCCATCAGGAGTATAATGAGGGCTCCAGTTTCTCTACATCCTCCTTAATGCTTATCACTGTCCATCTTTTTAAATTCTAGCCATCCCAGTGGGTATGAAGTGGTATACATTTTGATTTGCTTTGCATTTCTCTGGCAACTAATGATGTTGAGCATGTTCCAATGTGCCTGTTGGCCATTCGTATATCGTCTGTGGAGAAATGACTATTCATTCCCTTTGCTCGTTTTTAAATTTATTTTTTTATTACTATTGAGTTGTAATAATTATTTAGATATTCTGGCTACTAGGTCCTTATCAGATATAAAGTTTAATATATTTTCCCTATTTTATGAGTGGTACTGCTCTGCTTATGATCTAACTGATCAGTTTTACTCATAGTAACTTGGAATTAACCTTTGGAGCGCTTTCTAGTGGTCTCCCTTGCTCCCCAGCACCATTGTCTTGCTGTTCTTTATAATTTAACCTGAAAACTGCTTATTCTGTGAGCTAACACAAAGGATCAGATGATCAAATCAGAACTGAAAAAGCAGAGATCTTCCCCAGTATCTACCTATGCTAATAATTTTGAGAATGAGGCAATAGCGGTCGGTATAGGGAAGCAGGGCGTGGTCTAGGACCTCCCTTGTGACCCCCAGGCCCTTTCTCCCTGCATCAGATGTGTGCTCTCTGACTCAGAACCACAGACAAAGTCTCCAAGTGAGGTTCACAGGTCTCCTCACCCAGTGAGTAGTATTTATGAAACATCTACTATATAGCCCAGAGAGTCAGGGCTCATAGATCTATAAATTCTGGGTCTATTTACTGTAAGTAATCCTTAGCCAGGGACATCTTGCTAAGGGCATTCCAGAAACAAGAACACTCATGTTAGCAAATATCATTAGTCTGTTTATTAGGTAGTCCAGTTATTAGCATGTTTACAAGAGATTAGATGGGGTCACTTGCCTTCTTTCCCTAGAAGCATCTCTCCTATAAAAGGAGTGAAGTGTCCTAGGCCAGCTATTTTAACCCCTTCATCCTAGTCTATATCCCTAAACAACATATTGTTTAATTTCCTCTGTTTTGAAGCAGGAATCATGCCATTTGTATCTTTCTATGATTTTCTCTTTTGCTTGATGTTTTTGAGACCTACGCATGTTGTGATGTGGCTTTCTAGTTCGTGCATTTTCACTGCTGATAAAAATATCACAGTTTACCCATCTGCTCTTCTCTTGATGGAGGTGAGCCAGTTAACAGTTTCGTTGCCATGACAGTGCTACCACAAGTGTTCTTGTGCTTTGTGTGTGTGTGTGCACGCTCGCACATGACTTCTCACAGGTATTTGTTTTATTCTTACTTTGTAAAACTGTGCAGAAGTTGTTATTCTTTCTGTCTTCTCTTCTCTCTGGTCTTTTATGGTTTGATGGAATTCCCTTGGGAAAGTGTGTGCATGTGCGTGTGTGCACGTGTGTGCGTGTTGAGGGCGAGAAGATATTTTTGATAACTATATTCCTTTTCTTATGGAAATTGGTCTCTTTAAATTTTCTGCCTTTACTTGGATCAATTTTGGTAAATTATATTTTCTAGAAAATTCATTTCATCTACATTTTTAAGTTCATTACCAAAGAAATATATAAATAGTCTCTTATGAATGTTTTCGATTTCTTCTGTGTCAATAGGATTTTCCCTCATTATTTTTCACTTTTCGCTTTTTGTGTTTGTTATTTTTTCCTTTTTTTCCCCTCTGGATCAACCAGTGGTTTGCCTATTTCATTGGGTTTTTGCAAATAATAATGTTGATTTATGTATGATTTATACTGCTTTTCTGTTTTGTGACTCAGTATGTTTTTGTTTTAGTTTGTTGTTTTTTCCTAGATTTTTGAGTTTTATATTTAATTCATTCCTTTGCCTCCTTAACCATCCTTGCCTTCCTGGAGTATAACCCTCTTGGTCATGATGTGTTCTTTTTAAAAATGTGCCATTGGAATTCTGTTAGATACTCATTGATTTAGGGTTTGTACACAAGGGTTCATAAGTAAGATTGGTCTCCTCTTCACCCTTCCCCTGCCTTCCTCTCCTCATTTTTGTTTGCCATCTCTGTCGGTTGGGGCAATACTGTTATGCTAGCATCATAAAAGATGGTGCTGGTGCTCATGACACCTCTCTTATATGTTGCTCCTGGACAGTGTTCTACTAGTGCTGGGTCTGTGGATTGTCTCCAGGGCAGTTCTCTGGTCATTTCTCGTCTGTGGCTTCCCTGGATCCTTCATCTCTATTCCCTCCCTTTCAGTGTTGAGGTTACCTGATGAGACCTCCTTTCTCAGTCTATATGGACTGTCCTATGACTTATACAGTGAATTTAGCAGCCCTGGAGGGTGATGACTGATCTTGACCCTGAGCTTTCAGCCAAGGTCCATGGCTGCCTGCCCCTGTGCCTGCTTGTCTTCTTGTATTACAGTCATTCATTTGAGGCTCACTCTACGTGGTGCACATACTCTGCTGGGTCTGAAAATACAGAGATAGGAGTTCTGTCCCTGCCCCAAGGAACTTCCATTCTGTAGTCTAAGACAGTCAGGTAGCTGATTCCCCCAGCAGCTAAAAGTAATGCTTCCCGGGACACAGAAGGTGCGGGGAGCTCTGACTATATGGGACATAGCCACCTGGAAGCTGCACATGACATGCTACCAGCCCTAAATAAATCCTTTGCTTTTCTCATATGACAGAAACAAAAATCCTGTACCATCTGTTCCTTTCTCCACCTCTATAAAAAACAGAGTCTCTCAAGTTACAAACCTGGAGCCGTTCTGGACTTTTTTCTCTTTCCTTTGTCCCTACATGTAGGAGTCTGATTACTGAAAATTGTACTTACTTCTCCATTCCCCCAGTTTTGGCCCCCATTGTTTCTTGTCTGGATTATAGCAGTATCTTCCCATACATTTGTTCTTCTCAGAATTGGTTCATTCAACAGAATTTTATTGAGCTTATACTATGTGCCAGACACTGCTGTATGTCCCGGGACACGGAAGCTCCCTAGACAGACAAGGACAGTGTCCTAAAGGAGCGTACATTCTAATGGGGTGCATACAGTGACAAAGTACATGAATACGGTGAGAATCTGAGATTGCAAGCATGTCTATGAAGAAAAGAGGATGAAGTGGGGTTAGAAACAGAGGCGTGGATGAGGAAGGCCCATCTGAGACGATGGCCTAAAGACAGTGACATAAAGAACAGCAGGGGAGGAACTCCAGCCTGGCAGGGAGGAAGGGTCGGAAGGAGAATGGTGTGACTGGAGGGGAATGGGGCTGGGAGAGCCGCAAAAGTGGGGCCTGGTGAAGTTGGCTTCCTGCCGGTGCTACATCCCTTGGGGCCTTCTCTGCTCTTCCCTCCTTCCTAACTCCCTGCAACTAAAAACAAGGGGATCCTCCTGAAAGTCAGATCTGACTATGCCATTTCTTTTTCTTTTTTTTAATTTTTTTAAGATTTCATTTATTTATCTTTAGAGGGGAAGGGAAGGAGAGAGGGAGAGAAATATCAATGTATGGTTGCCTCTTGTGAGTCCCCTGCTGGGAACTGGCCTGCAACCTGGGCATGTGCCCTGACTGGGAATCGAACCACGATCCTTTGGCTCGCAGGCCCGCACTCAATCCACTGAGCTACACCAGCCAGGGCTTTGACTATGCCATTTCTTCGTTGAAGAAAACAAGCAACAGTGAGTGAGTGAATGATTATATGAATGAATGAATGAATGATTGAATGAATGAATGAAAAACCTTTTTCATGGCAAGCAGGATATATCCCAAACTCCTTGAGTTAGCACAAGGCCCTTCACAGTGTGTGGCCTCATACCTCTGTGACCTTTTCTCCACTCATTCCTAAGATGTCTCTGTAGGTTCAGCCACATTTAACATCTGCTGTGTCTTGAATGTGAAAGGCAGGTCTTTGGGGAACTTTCCTTTATCCATTCTCTTTTCTTTGCCTGGAATACTCCTTCCAGTTCTCAGGTAAGCAAACTTCTACTCCTCCTGCAAGGGTCATCTCAGGGGGCCCTCGTCCACGAGGTCTTTCTTGGCAAGGTCAAAGGAGCTCCTGCTGCTTGTTCCCGGCACTCGGTTCGTAATCCATGGAAGAGCACTTGCTCATGTCCGTACCTTGGACCGAACAGTCTTTGGACACACTTGCCTGTCTGTTTCCCTTTGGGCTACTCTACGTCATATGTCTCATTCCTCTCTCTGGCCCCAGTGCCCAGCAGCGCACCTGCCCAGAGTAGAAGTTCAGTAAGTGCTCAAATGAAGGTCTCTTTTAATGTCACATGTTTTATGACAGTGTTTGCCAGATGCTGGGTGGAGGGAAGGGCATGGTTTAACCAGAAAGCAGCTAACCTTAGAGGGGCGATGCCCTGACTAATAACTCCAGGTGACAACCGAGTGCTTCACGTATCAGGCAAAGCCAGGATTTTTCTTTCGTTCTGAAAGCTAATGCAGTTTCAAAATAAGACTTTTTGCCACAGGACAACTAAGTTCAAAATACATGGGGGCAGCAAGGAAGCCTATAAACAAAGCCAACATTTTCCTCTATGAATGTTTTTGAGCATTTGAAGAAAACTTGGTTGGGCTTCTAAAACTCATAATAGTAGAGGATGTCTGGTGACCACATGTCCTGGACTTTCTGAGGACAGGCCCAAATCCATGTAATTTAATTCTGTTTCAGAAAGGTGACTCAATCTACATTTTGTTCATTTCAATTTTTATAGGTTCATATAATTTTATGAATATGTAAATTCACAAATCAAAATAAAGTCTTTTGTCAGATTCTGTGTTCTAACTTTTGATTCTCAAAATGTGGTCCTAGCAATGGGAAAGGCATCTTCAGGGTGTGAGGGGCAATGGGTCATTTTAGAAATAATTCACCAACGGGTCTCGTCTCTTAAGATCCGTCTTTGTCATAGGTGATGAAAACTGTGATCAGTCAGCCCTTGGCGACAACACAAATGCCAGAAACTCAGTGGCCTGCAACACCAAGTCTCGCTCATGATCCTGGGGTTGGAAATTCGGACCTGGTTCCACTGGACATTCACACGTGGCTGCAGTTGTCTGCTGGCTGGACTTGTAGTGGGCTCGGGTCTCTCCAGGTGTTTTCCATCTCTTAGGGTTCTTGATTTTCATCTGTAGGGCTCCCTAGAATTGGAAGAATTTGGAACTGCCACTGTAGCCCTAATGTGAAAGCGGAGTCTCTCTTCCTGCCATCAGCAGACACTGCTGAATCTAGGATCCGTCTTATAAACACAAAACCGTGAGCGAACACCAGCCCCAAGTTTCGTGTTAGATGGTTCCTGCCTGCCAAGCCCAAGGCTGCCCTGGGCTCAGCTGGGATTCTGTGCCCCTCTCACCCTCCATGCATTCTTTTCTTGTTTTAAGTGAATAGATGTTCTGTTGAAGATCTGAACATTAGGAAGTCCTCCGTTGAATTCCATTTTATGGTGTTGCTTTGGTAAGTTTTGTAGGTTTTTCTTTTCATTTCGATTCTCTGATTGTTTCTATCTTCCTTGACGAAAGGCAGTTAAAGTGGACTTCACTTTGCACACACTGTGTGTGTGTCTGAAAGGAACTGTGAGCAGAATGGCACTTGATCCTTGGGTCTCTGAGGTTAGACAGGAGTCAGAACTATCCGAACTCTGCTTTAGCCCCTCTCTTGTTATTCCAAATGTGTGCTTAATAAGAAGCAGAATCAATACCTCAGGTCAGAATAAGTTCGAATGGTCTAGAATTTTTATATCTCAAAAAAAAGCAATTGTCTAGAAATATTGAAAATATTGGTTAGGTACATAATTATTCTCCAAACTTTCCTTAAAAAATGCCATTTAGTGTGTTAAAGTTGAGATGATAAATGTGATTAACCAAATGTATTAATTTCTTAGTTCTTGCATTTAAACTGGAGAGGAGAATCCTAGGAATCAGACTTTCCAGTGAGATTTTATAACAATAGAGGTTTTTCTGAACTCATATCAACTCTTACCTCAAACCTCCCCAAATTATGTCTGGTTAGTAAATTCAGATCCACAAAATAGTCAAAATAATATCGAACTGCCTTTATGTGTCTGAGAGTTTGTTATAAAATGTATCAGGCACAGAGACAGAAGAGTTTTCACTTAATCAGTCTTCTCTGAAAGCGAAAGCTGGAGGACACTGGAGATGGGGCAGATAAGGTGTGGACGCACTCTCATGAAACAGGCCACATGTCGCAGGTGCTCATTCCTCCGGACCAGCAGGGGAGTGGCCAACCTGGCCTTGACTCGGCCAAGCTCGCCTTGCTGGATGAACACTGCTGCCAAAATTTTGGACATAGGGGATCTTCGGTTTTAGAGTAGCCAGATTTTTCTGTAGATAGTTAGGTGGTATAAAGGCCATATGCTGTGGTTATCTCTCTGTGTCTTTATATTACTTCTCCGTTCTTATATCAGGACCAAGTTGTGAGAAGTGAGTGAGAACACCCAAAGACTGGATCACTTGCTCCTTTGGGGACATGAGACTATGTATGGGTCTCTGTGGTTACCAAGTCAGAGAGGCTGCTGGACTTGGTGAAGATGCCTAGCTTACCTGGGCTTCGAGGTGGCTGACTCCCCAATTCTGTGCGATGGAGAAATTTGTGGGCATCCTGTGCCCCTTCATCTAAGGGCATGGGCTGGGGGAGAGCAGTCATTTATTGACTACCAGCCACAGGAAAGGCCCTACTCCTGCTGCTTTACATAAATTACCCTCATATAAGTTATTGGAGGTGAACCTGTACGTGCAATACTTATTTTCCTCGCTTGGTGAGCTGGAGAGAAGGCGGGTGACTTGCTGCAGGTCACACCAGGTTTGTTTATGGCATAGCTGGCTTGCATGTAAGTTGTCAGTGACAACTTGTGCTCTTTTTATTATCCAGTTTTAGAGAAGGTAGGCTTAAAAAATTAAAGAAGCTGGAGATAAAGATGAGTTAGCCCATGGCTGGGAAGAGTGAGTGTGGAAAAGGAGCAGAGCTATGCAAAGCTCAGATAGTTGGTGTTGATGGTGAGGTAAGCAAGCTGTGGGATGGGACCCAGGATAGAGCGAGGTTAGGGATGGTCAAGCTGGGCCTCTGGAAGGGCACCAACTGAGGGCAGGACCAAACATCCCCCGGAAGAGGGAAGGGGGCCGTGGGTATGGTGGCAGGTGGCTCAGGTTTCCACATCATAGCCTAAGTGACAAAGTGTAAGCCTGTTGTTCTTCTGCATCATTTTTAAGAAGATATTTTTATAAAATTTTATTCTGGAGGTCAGGTCTACTTCTGGTATTTATTTTGGTGACTCATGTATGCAGGCTGTCTAGTTTAACCACAGGCTCCACCCCCAACGCTAATTCCGTGCTGCCTGCTGAGGGTGGCTGCTCGCAGCAGAGGTGTGGGAGGTTCTGCAGCCAGGTAGTACTGCCTACGGCACTGGGCCTCTCAAAAAGACCTGTGGATAAGGCTAGTCACCCTCACCTGGCTCTTGTGGCTCTCACCTCTGACCAGAATCCTTGCTGTGCTCTTCTTAGCTTCCTCGTTGGGAAAACAAGCTCAGGAGCCATCAGGAGCTTGAGGGCTTCCTTCTGCTGGGCTTCAGGAGGGCCTCCGCCTCCTGGACCAGAAAAGAGCAAAGGGTGGCCCAGAGAAATGGAGAGCTGGGCTCCAGGGTGAAGATGCCATCCAATTACAAAACAGTTGTTAGACCTATTCAGGGCAGTGTTTGTCCTTTCCCTGTGCATTTGATTGGGTAAACACACAGTGGCGGGCATCTTTCAGTTTGCAGACTGTGCTTTGGGTCGGCGTGGCTGTGAAGACCTTGCAGAGACGCTGAGGCTACAGCACGGGGTGAGCTGGGCGTGCACGGTCCTCCCTAGGAGCTAGGAAAGGATGTCGGTCTGACCTTGCACTGGGCTCTCTCTGCTTTTGCAGGTGGCACTCCGGCACGAGGATGGCGATGAGACAGCTGAGCCACCCCTCAGTGGGCGCCGGGACCGGAGGAGGGCCAGCTTGTGTTCTGGCGGCAGTGGGGGCGAGCACCGGGGCCTGGACCGCAGGCGGAGCCGCAGGCACTCCGTCCAGAACATCAAGAGTCCTCTGTCGGCTCCCACCAGTCCCTGCTCCCAGTCGGCTCCCGGCTTCCCACCCTGTCAAGTGCGAGATCTCCGTGAAAAGTAAGCATTCACCCAGCAGTGGGGAGGGGCACAAGACTAGTAAGGAGGGAGTTCCCCACCCCATGGGTACCCACCACCATCCCCACCCCTCCTGCCTCTTTTCCACCATTAAAACAGCACCCAAAATTCCCACGGAGCTACCCAGGGCAAGGTGGCCCTAGTGACAAGCACAGATTTGTTCTTACTAACCCCCCGAACTCTTCTCCGGCCACCTGTGTGTCTGTATTATTTCCTGTCTCAGTTAACATCTATCTAGAAAAGCTGTGCTTTATCAAATGGTAAAGAATGCAAAACACAAAGCTTAGGCCTGGAAGTAAATGGCATGCCACCACACAAACGTGAGCTCACGAGAGTCTGGAGGTGTTCCTGACAGTACGTAGTTGACGCTGCGTTAAACAGAACAAATCTGCACGAATTTCAAGTCATACAGATGTAAACATAAACTATATGATTTTATATACATATAAAGTTTCAGGAAACACAAATGTTGTCATGGATTTAGCCGGTCATGAAGCAAGCATTTTTACTGAGGGTCTGCTATAGGCCAGGACTATCTGAAGCATGAAGATATGTAAATGGAGAAGGTATGATCTCTGCCCTTAGGAACCTCAAACAAATCTGGGATGGGAGAAAGTAAGATTGAGGAAAGTAGATAGGAAGGAATAGATGGGTTGACTATCCCATGAGAAATTACACATATTAAACTCTGAAGCGGTTCCACAAAACACAGGTGCAGCAAAAGCATGGCCACGCCATGCTGCCCTGGGATTGGGGCCCGTTCTGTCTTCTCGATGCTGTCAGTTTACTCGGGTGATGGGGTTCTGCGGACCAGTCCACGCCAACCCGGCCCACCAGGCTGACCGATACGATTGCCAGTGCACCACCTCCTGCTGCCCGCAGGGTGGAAGCCCTGCTCCCCTCCTTTGGCTGGAGCATTTCCCCCATCATGGAGCTCCCCCTGGGAGCCAGATGTAAGCCAGGAGGCTGCATGGTGAAGAAGAACATAACTTGGAATAAGTTGGATAACCTTAAGTGAATGATCAAGATATGTCCCCTCCTCTCCATTCCTAAGGGACCGCCTACCCCCACTGCTCCTGAGAAGTGCCCTGAGTGGCCTAATATTCTTGGAATCACTAACGTGTGACCCAGCCCAGGCCTTCGGGTGCCTTCTGTCGCAGGAGGAGGAGAGCATCGGCCTGAGGGTGATGTGCAAGGCCGATCCATGTTGACACCCTTCTCTACCATGTAGGCCTCTAGGCAGAGGTTTCTGTTTCTGAGGTCTGTGTACAGCAAGCCCCATTTTAGTGAAAAGAAGACCAAAACTTCTAAACAGATTGATGAAAGAGAACACTTAAACCATGGACATTGCACTTTGTGATCTAAGATCTTCGAGAAACTCAGGCGGTGCTCAAAGGCCCTTGAAGCTTTCTCTAGCACCGCATCCAGCTAATGCTTGAAAAATTAACATGGAGAGGGTTGTGGAAAGCACGTACAATGGGCAGAAAAGTCTGTATTTAAAACCAGCAAAGATGCTGAGGGTAGGAGGTGGGAGGCCTTGTCGCAGCTCTTTGTGATCTTCTGCTCTGACTTGTGTCATGTTTGTTTCTGTTCTATTTCTTGCCATTACACTTTTCAAGGGTGCTCATGTTGTGAGTTCAGGTGACAGTGCCTCCTGGTAGGTAATGGGAGTGGAGTGGACCATCTCTGGTCTGTCTCACAGTTCCAGGTCTCTGGACTGGGTGGGACCTGGAACAGGGAGGCCCCAGACGCTGCTCCGGGTGCTGCTACCTCAATCCTTTCAGACAGGGCTGACTTTTCCTTTTACCGAAGTTATGCCTTTCATGTAAATTTTATTGCATTTATTTGAGAAAAATACAGTTCCCAACTTGTAAAGGCAGATTAGGTCTTACAGGTTGGCTTCATCCATACAGCCTGTTGGAGAGATTTTGCCTGATGGCCCCAAAATGACAGGACAGTTTTGGCAGAGCTGGGAGTGGGATAGAGGGAAAGGGTGACGAGAAGCAAAATTGGAAACAATCTCCTCATGCATAGCTCAGTCACCTGCTCAACATCTGTGCCTCTAAACATTACCTTAGTATTAAGTAATTCACCGTGTTCGATTCCCTGTAGACCCTGAAAGGCACAGGAGCGTGCCTGACCTAGATTACTCTTCACCTACCTGAATGTTCTGGCCCGAGTTGCTGCTAACTTGTAGCAACATGCCCGTATACGCCACACAGGAGGAATTGCAGGCTGGATTTTATAGCTCTGTAACCCAGCTAATGCTGATATCTTCGAAAAGAAGATGAAAATGTTAGAGTCTAGAAAAAGATTCATGATGTCCTAAAATGTATATGGCACTCCGCCTTCAGATGGCCCTTCGACATCATTTGGCCATGACATCCTTTAACTCTCAACATTGTTCCTCCGGAGGATCCAGGCAGGACAAGTGTCACTGTCCGCATTCCATAAATGAACAAACAGACGGGGGGGTGGGGTGGGGGTGAGGGGGTACCTTGAGACAAACTGCAGGACTAGGTGGCTGAGCCGTGGATTAAATTCAAGCCTTTGGCCTTTGCTTTTCAATGCCTGAATTGGACAAAACCACTTCCCAACCAGTTGTTCCTAAATATAGTCATTGAATGAGATTTATACTTTTGACTTTTTTTTTAGAGAGAATTTGATTTATATCACCATGTAGATGTATTTCTATTGAGGATAAATATAAAAATTCAAAGAGTTGAAATGCAGACAATCTCCAAGTCTCTATATAGACTTAGGCCTCCTGGGCTACATGCTTTAATTCTAAGGACTGATAAGACTACACTCCTGTTGCTTTGCTTTGGCTACTGAAGAAATAGAAACCAAGTCTCAGCAAGCACTTACCAAATAAGACAGGAGTTCATTGGTCATCTGCCACCTAAAAGTGTCTTTTGTGACTATGTGGGTTTCATCTTTGTACTTAAATTTACAGATTTGGTTGGAAGGAAAAAACTGTTGGCATTTTCATTTTTTTCCCAAGGAAACTTATTTTTAGCATCTAATCAGCAAAAGAATCAACTTAAACTAGGCTTAAGTTGTTAAATATGTCATCTTAGGACTGGCAGTTCTTCAAGGTCGAGTAGCCCTGAGCAGGAGCCCTTCCTGTGCACTCCAGGCCTCGGTGCTCTCCTCCCCGAGGCACCCCATTCCATCCTGTGTGTTCCTGCTCGTTAGGAATTGACCTCAGTTTCCATAATGTTGTAGCTCTGTTATCGGCTTAACAACCTATTACATTTCCCCCTAATGCTTTCCTACTCATCCCGGTTCTTACCTCTGTCAACACACACCAGGCCTTGTTCCTGCTCTGAAGCCAGTCTGTCTGAGAATGAGCGTTTCATGGGACTTCACAGGTGAACTTTAAATTTCATCCTGTTGATTTCCACACAACATTCCAGCCCGTAGAGGTAACTTTGAGCTTCATTCATGCACTGATGTTAGCAGTTGTGCCATCCGGCATTCAGCCACGCGTGTTTTTAACACATGGAAGAGTGACCTGGCAGGCTGCATATGATGACCACGGGCTGGGAGTGCACGGCGCACACTGCTGCCTCGTGCCTCAAAGACAAGGGTCGGAAACTTCCTCCGTCAAGGGCCAGGCAGTAAATGTGTCGAACTTTGCAGGCCAGACAGTGTCTGCTGCCACTCCTCAGCTGAATCTTGCCGTTGTAGCATAAGAGCAGCCGGAGCCAACAGGTACGCAAATGAGCAGGACTACATTCCAGCGGGACTTACTTTACAGGTGCTGAGATTGGAACCTTACATGTCATGAAATGTTCTTTCGAATTTTTCTCCAACCATTTCAAAATGTGAAAACCATCCTTAGCTGCCAGACTGTATAAAAGCAGGTGGTGGGCCAGGTTCGGCCTTCAAGCTGTAGTTTGCCAACCCCTGTCCTGAGCGGCTGGGTTGCTTGAGGGAAGTTAGGAGAAAAATGGTCTGGAATTGGCAAAGGGGAGGATGTGGGGTCTGAGAGAAGAACCTATTGTGGCACGTGAGAGAGTGGTAGGGAGCCGCGTCCTTAAGTTTAGGGTTAGAACAAGGAATACTCCATGAAGAGAGCCCGACTACAGGGGGTTTTGCTGATTGCTGCTCATGAGTTCCCCCAGCACAGTGGAATTTTGAGGGGGTTGGAGAAGGCAGGAGATGAGTCAGACAAGGGGACTTGCAGAGCCAGTTGGGAGAAAGGGGGTCTGGTCGTGATGCTGGGAAGGGTTGAGCTGCTCGGGGCGTTGGAGGCAGGCTGGGATCAGTCCCAGGGACCCTGTAAGGCAGGGGTTTGGGACCACAGGTAATTTTGTCCCCTGGGAGACACCTCGCCGTGTCTCCACACATTTTTGGTTGTTGTAACAGGGGTGGGGAGTGCTATTGGCCTCTGGTTGCTGGAGTCCAGGGATGCTAATAAACACTCTGCACCGCACGGGGAGGCCCTGCAACAAAGGATTATCTGTTCTGAAAATGTCAGTAACACTGACTCTGGGAACCCCTGCCTTAGGGGCAGGCAGGTAATTGGTTGTAATTTTTACCTCCTCCTTAGGATGATGCCAAGATTGGAAGTGTTTGGGCTATTGGAAGGAGGGTCGCTTTCTTACAAACACGGGGTCTACCTTAAATGCTCATGTTTCTGAGTCAAAATTTACTTATTTTTCAGAGAACATAGTTCTCAAATTTCTAGGCTACTACATGGATAGTACAGTAGGTCCTTTTGGTTTTGTTTTAACTCCATTTAGTGAAGTTTTGCAGTAGAAATTCTCAGGGAATGTGCTGAACTCTCTTGGGGAACCAGAGGCTTGACTAAGTCTCATGCTTTTCTCAGTAACCCAGATGCCCTGCATGTCGTTCCAATTAGCTTCACATTCATCACACTCCATAAACTGATAACGGACTATGACACCAGCACGAAACAAAATGGCATGATAGAACAATGGTTATGTAACCGATGGCATGCTCTTCTACAGCCAGGATCAGGAACCTGTTTGGAGGAATAGGGACACAGGGGACAAGCTCACTAGAGCCACCTCTGTCCACCCAGTGTTCACAGATGATCGAGCGGAATTGAGAAAAAATGATGGACATTCTCCTCTTGGCTGGTGGTATTGTCAGCCGGTGGTCAAGAAGTAGAAATGGTAAATTCAAACACTGGTATTTTATCCTATAGGTTAGATTCAGGATAAAAATAAGAGGAAAAGGCTTACTATATGTTAACACAGAAAAATTCCTTCTAACAAATTGAATGTGATAAGGAAGTAAACAGGATGACAGGGAGGCAAGGACTGAACTGACATTTGGAAGGGACTGGACACAGTAGTTTGACGCAGAATACCCGTCTCTTCAGCAGCCGAGAGAAGATGTGGTCTGGCCCCAGCTGGACCTAAAGAAGGGAAAACCAGGAGGGACCATGCCCGGGTTGGCTGTGGGCTATGGGTACCAACCAGGTAGGTGACAGCCAGCTCACCCCTGCTGTAGGGACAAGGAGTGTGCCTGGCAGGGTTTGGAGTGAAGGCGGAGTGCAGACACCAGCCTCATAAGCCTAGCCTGTGCCAGCTGGGAGAACGGGCCATGGCTCCCAGGGAGCAAAGGGGCACTCGATTTGCACAAGTCCTCACCAGCATGACCTTTGGAGCCCCTGTGGCATAGGACATAGAAGGGGTGTTGGAGCATGGGCGAGGGTGCCTTGTTCCGCCCCAGTAGCTGTGTGTCAACTTAGAGATGGCCTCTGGCACAGAGAGGGCACTGAATAAATAGCAACGTTTTATATTTTCAAATAAAAACAATATGGGATGTAAGGATATGGGAGCAACTATTTGACATAAAATGGAAATCATAGACTCATATGATCTGAAGATGAAGATGCAACAACAGCTGTAACAGCAGCTACCTCCACTGGTCACTGAACTATTTTCCAGGCATTATGCCGAGAACCTCAGAGTGCTAAATCCATTTTGTACCATTATCCCATGTGGTAGGTGCTGTTATTATCTCCATATGACAGAAGAAGAAACTGAGGCATGGGGACTTAAAGCAACTTGTCCAGAGTCCCACAGCTAATCCATGGTGGAGCTAGCTTTAGAATTCAGGTGGTCCCTGTCCTTCACCATTTTAGTAAATGGCCTATTTTTTCACCCCTGTGATTCTGTAGATATAAAACAAACATACTGGGTACTTGGCATCAGTAAGTAATTTGTAAATGCATATTGCCAACTTTTGATATTATTAATTTTAGGTTTTCTAGGTCAGTATATTAAAAAATTATTGCTTAGTGTTCCATTGTATAGAAATACCTTTTTCAGTTTGCCATGGCTTGATTCCCGTTTTTTTCTGGTACCAAGCTTGCTGTAGTGAACACACACGCACATTCGTGCACATGTCAGCATCCTTTTAGGAGAGAGTCTTAGGAATGGAGCTGTAGATCAAAGGGCCCAGGCATACTGAATACTGACATCACCACTCCACTCTCTCAAAAGGCCAGTCCGGTTCGCTGTCCCACTGTTGGCCCGACTGACCATTTTCCCACACCAGCGTCCACACTGGATGGTTAGAGTTTTTCAAACATTTTGTAATTCTGAAAAGTGAAATGTGCCACAGCATTTTAATCTGCATTTTTGATTGCTAGCTACTCTTTGTTTTTAATATGGAAATTTTCAGATATAAAAGCAGAGAGAACATAAATACTGACAACTATGTCACAAATATTTTCTCCCTGTTTTCCAAATATCTTTTAACTTAATTTAGGGTATCTCTTGAGGTATGCATAAAATATATTGCTATGGTGTCCAATGTGTGAGTTTTTCCTGTGTGGCTTTAAGGTGTCATGCTCTCTCAGGACAGCGTGTCCTCTTTCTAATGGCTACCTCTCTGTGGCGTCCTGGGAGAAGGCTTTGCAAGTCTTCTCTCGGTATCTTGGAGACAAGTAGTTGGAGCACCAGTGATGGCAGGAGCCAGTATTTCTGGAGCATTTGCTTGGGGCTGGCTCTTGTGCTAAGCAACTTTACACGAATTGTAAATCCCACGAAGCAGGTGGTAGTATCTTCCCCAATTTATAGATGAGGAAACTGAGGCACAGAGAGGTTAAAGAACTTGCCTTGAACCTCAAAGGTAGGGAATGGCCCGTCTGGATTCGAACCCAGACAGTCCCGATCCAGAGCCTGCACTCAGAACCACGCATTCTCGGAGCTAGTCTCTAAACCTGTAGAATGTTTTCAGTCATAACAAGTTTTTCTCTTTTGAGGATGAATTAGATTAGCTGAGAAAGCAAAACATCATTCGGAGCAAATGTTTACTGGAGTTTGGTAATCCTAATGAGCTGTGTTATGTACAGTCACTGTTTGATTCTGATCCTGAATTAATCATCCTGATTTGCTTGTTTTTCCCATAAACTGGCACTGCAGACAGTTCCTAAAGAGGAGCTCCGGAAATGCCAAAGTAATAATTGCCACACTGGAACAGGCCTTCCCCGTTAATCCTAACAAATCAGCCGTAGTCTCGGTGATGGGGTAAGGAACAAAGGTGTACAGACAGACACTCGGGGTTGACAGGAAGCTGCAGCCACTATCAGTTACAGGAGGCCACGCTGCCCTCACCTTCAGGAGGCACACACGTGGTGCACACCAATTAGTGACCCAGTGGGTGGTAGAAAGGGGTGAGCCAAGCCTGAGGGTTGGCTAAGCCTCAGGGGTGAGAGCTGGCAGGAGGTGATTGGAGAGGATGGTGTTTTGTGTTTTCCTGTGGGAGTAGGAAAAGGGGTTGGCACCTCTCCACCAGCCACAGGAACCAGTGGGCAAAGGGGGCAGCCTCGTTATGGGCCGCTGTGGTGTGGGTGAGCTCATTTTCCTGTGTCTTGACGGGAAGGAGGTGAGTTTGGATGCTGAGTTTAGGCAGCGCATTGCTTTCTGGTCTGTCTCAGATCTTGTCCACAGGACTTCATTGCCAGGGGTCACGGAATTCATTCGCCTGTTGGCTGCAGGGTCTATAGCAGAAATAGAGAGAGACCCCCTAGTTCTGTCTTGGAAGCAGCTGGCAATGAGCATTGGATTTGCAAGCAGAAACCATTGTGAGACTAGTAGTAGTTATGCAATTGGTGTTAACCTGCAAAATCTGTGACTTGGGTGACCCGCTCAGGGTTGGCTCCTGGAGGTTTGGCCAAATGCAATAGAGCAGCTGAGGTTGCCGACAGTACAGGCATGGTCTTCACAGCCAAAGTCCTGGCTTCCTTGCCAGGCTGGGCCTGGGCGTCAGTCGGCTGCACTGCAAATTCAGGCTGACGGTGCCTCTTTAATAAGGGGGTGGGTTAAGAGAGGCAGCCCAAATGATTGCTTAGCTCAGTGTTGTTATTCCCATTGCTCCGTGCCCTGGAGCTCTCCCGGATATTGTTCTAATAGAGAAGGTAATTGTTAAATAAATACAGAGAGGACCTGGAGAGAAGAGGCTGTGCACTGGCATAAACACATAGAGGATTTCACAACCACCAGATTAACAACCACCGGCACTATGAGCGACAAGTAGCTACTTGGGAAGATTTATCTGATGGTAAATGATTCATTATGAGTGGATTCTCCCACAAGGGATGTGACCTCCTGAGGCAGGTGTGATTGGAATACAGCCAGCGGTTCAGATGTATCATTTAGTGTCCAAGAAGCTCTGGTTCTCTGAGTATTGAATAAGGAAGGGGCAGAGGGGGAGAGGGCCAGGGGACAAAGAGGAGTGAGCCTGGAACTTGGAAAGCCTCCACCAAGAAAAGGCAGTGGCATTGAGGCATGCGGAGGAAGTCACTTTATAAAGCTTCATCTGATTTCTGGGGCAGGACTCCTGGGATTTCACTGTGACCAGATATCACACGTCTTGGTGGGATGGGGGCGGGGTGCGTTTGGAATTTGCTGAATTGAATTTGAGGATCTTTCTAGATTTTGAAGAAAAGGGCATATTTTATCCTGAAAACGTAACAGGGGTACCGATGGATTTAAGTGAGGGAGTGAGGTCAGGTTTGCATTTCAGCAAGACCACTCTGGGAGCAGCATGCCGAGTACATTGGAGACAGCAGGTGGCACACAGTCCAGGGAGAGGTGGAGAGGGCCTGACGTGGGCAGTGGCAGGCAGAATGACAAGTGGGGGCAGGGGATGAGATTCAGGGTGACATTTGCAGGATGGTGACTGGATTGTATGGTGAGAAAGAGGAAGGAGTCCAGGAGATTCCCACACAGCTACTGTCCCAGGGTCATGGGGTGGCTGTAACGCCACTCAGCAAAGCTGTGGGCATTATAAGTTTGAGGAGTCTCTGGTCCTTGGATAGGCACTTCCGGAACTCAGGTACACGTAGATGAGGGTTGAAGCCTTGACTTAGAGGCCATAACCCAGGGAAAACAAACTGAGTGAACAAGGGAAAAAAAACAACAGATAAGCCCTAGAAAGGAAAGTGTAGAATCATCATCTTGTGAAATGCTGAAACCAAGAAGTTCACTTATTTTCTAGGTCAGTGAACCTTGAAATTGGTTGTCTGCAAGTGTGGATGTTTCTGAAGCTAGAGTGGCCTTCCTTAGTGTGATGTTTCAGGAAGAGACAAGCCATTCACAGTGGGAGGGCTGGTGGACACACTTCAAAGAGAAGGAAAGATTCTTGTTTCTAGCTAAGTCTTTGGGAATTTTCTTCTTTCAGGGTCAAGCCCGTTTGCCCCGACCTGTGCACTGGCCACACTTCTTATAACGCACACCTTTGCATCTGTGTTCTGAAGGCTCACAGTCCTTCCTGGAAGATCTTGGTTTAGCTTGGCAGTTCTTGAAGATATAGGTGCTTCTGGAGAGTGAGCATCTCTCTTTACATGCCCTGCAGTTCCCAGAACCCCTTTGGAAACAGAGCAGAGGCTTTCAAATGATTACTAAACTGAGCGGATTGAATCCAGTCGCAGAACAAGGAGTGGGATTATTTGTGTTTGACTAGAGTCTGTGGAGGGAGCCTGGTAGTAACTCTTCCCTGAGGGAGGTTGAACGAACAGGGGAATAAAACCCTGAAAACTTAGGTTGAAGAAGCCAAATC